>JANSTQ010150389.1:0-11800 GCA_026167885.1 Bergia puertoricense
GGAAGGGAAGAGGGAGGGGAGGGGAGAGCGGAAGAACTCGTAAAAGAAGACTGCACGATTTATCCGGGCCAAATATTTACGAAACCTTACGAAAATGAACACGAAAAAATATTGCACGGAAATCCTACGCGTTCTTCCACTCCCGCCCTCTCGAAATCAAATATAGTAAAAGTAAAAGTAATGGTAAATGTAATGGCAACAAAAACAATAATAATCACAATAACAGCAACGATTCACTAATCGTATCTTCGCTGGTATAAATTTCCTAAAATCTTTAAATACTATTTAGAATTACAGTTATTAAAGGTGATAATACTGTTGACGGTTACTGTTACTTTTTGAATATAGTGATTCTGGACAGGGTCTTAAAAATTAAATACTGAACATGTTTGATATATTTGATTTACAATACTTCACATTGAAAAAGTGGAGTAAAATGGAAGTTCTTTGAGCAAATTTTGAATTTAAGGAGCAACGTTAATTACTTACAAATTTTTAGAAATCAAGCATAATTTCCAGCAAACTCTGAAGATATCTACAGGCGAGTGATGTTGAAATTGACAAAGTTATTCTGATCTTTCCCAGATCATATGAGCTAAAAGCAATATTATTTGGCTATTTCTTTACTTAAAACAAATCATCTTTTTAACAGAGCGACTCACAAAATGTATCAAGCAAAGACTATATTTGTTTATATTGCACCATCTAGGATACCCCCCATACTGCTTATCTGTGCTAATTAGACACGTCCTAATTTCTTTATACTTCAAGTATGTCAAATATAATGTAATTGGGTGAAGAATATTAAATTTCTTTTACTTCTTTTTTTCTCCATTCTTGTTATATTGTTATCTCTAATAAATTAAACAAATTAATAAACTGGTTTAAAATGTCTCCAGCCTTGGCAAAGAAGAATCCAGCATGTTGCGCTCTACGTTTCGATGAGCATTAAATAGATGTACCATATTACATGTTCTTTGGTTAGTGGAGTGTTGGCTTCGAAGTTTTGTAGTCGGATTTATGCTGTTTTTGTTTAAGTATACATGTAGCTGAAAGAACTAACTGGTTGTAAAGCTCAACAAGATTCACTAGGAGTGTACAAAGCTGCTTTGTTTTAAGTTGAACAAAACCGTGACCTTGCACCTTTTTTATGTAAGCCTAAATGTGCATGCATTTCAATACCTTAAAATTTTGTGTTTTGTACAGAGTCACGGCCAACGAAGAAAAGAGACAAAGAATATAAATCTACAAAAAGGTTCCGTCTATAACTGTAAGGCAACTTGTATTGTGAAAAAAGTTGCAAAGAACCACTGTGTATTTAGAATTGTCCATTGAATTCTTTCGCTTATTTAATTATTTATGCTGCTATTTAGAGTGTGTTTGCAATTGACATATCCTAAGTGTATTTATATATGAATGTATATGAGTACACTACATACAAAATGTCACTTATAGTTTATAATGTTTAGTGTCTGACTCGAAAAAACGAATCCCCTTGCGGTTCTTTTTGGATACTGGAATTTCCTTTCTTTGCGTATTCTTTAAATATTATGTTAAATACAGCTACAGTAAAAAGAAAATTAAATGCATTGTTGTTGTTGTTGTTGTTGTCGTTGATATCATCGCTGTTATTGTACTTGTTGTCAGCGCTGTTATTGTTATTGTTTCATTGTAACACTCCCTTACTTGATTGCGATAATCACTTTTCAAAATCATAACAGAAGTTTATTTCACAATGATGTTTTGTTGCAGTCAACAGTAAACAGGAAAAACCAGTAAAATGTTTGTTTAGACAGGAGGTACAATATTTTAATGCAGAGACTTAGGAAGCAAAGTTCTTTAACTACATTTTCTTAACCTGATTTTGTGATGAAACTTAATTGGGTAGCGATTTATCCGTTCAAACATTGAAAGGGACACCAAACCACTGACCCAGTTCAGTATTTTACTTACTCTGTTTCCTGTTATTAGTTTTGTGATTCCCCCAGATTCTCTTTTCGTGGTTTGATTGGTTGCCTGCATGATATATTGAAAGAGCAATACTTTAGGCTAGTGCTGGCTGACCATTTTGTTTTTCTGTGTTGCCGTCTCTCTTTCCTCCTATCCGTCCTGTTTGTTTATGTGTCTTTCTTGTTTATCTAGCTATCTAGATCTGTGTGTCAGTAAAAGGTCTGACCAATACCCTGATGTTTGTCTACGGCTGTCCGTAGCTACTGTCTGTCTCCCTCTTATTTCTTTTTCCCTTTCTTTCTTTCTTTCTTTCTTTCTTTCTTTCTTTCTTTCTTTCTTTCTTTCTTTCTTTCTTTCTTTCCTTCTTTCCTTCCTTTCTTTCTTTCCCTCTTTCCTTCTTTCTTTCCTTCTTTCCTTCTTTCCTTCTTTCCTTCTTTCCTTTTTTCTTTCTTTCTTTCTTTCTATTAATCTATCTATCTATCTATCTATCTATCTGTCTGTCTGTCTGTCTGTCTGTCTGTCTGTCTGTCTATCTATCGAGACTATCAAATGGTTTGTCTGTCGATTTCAGTTTTACTCTTTCTGATCTCTTTTTTCAGTTTCTTGCTCATTCACTCACTCGCTCACGAAAGTAGAAGTTGTGACTAGTTTGTTTCGAAACTGAGCTCTTAATTTTGTCTGTGAAAAATAAAAACCATTACCTCAAAAATATTGTCACTGCTATCTCAACTATTTGACTAGGGTAGCCACTATGCGGCAAGAAGAGGCGATCGTCTACTGACTTGGTTTTGAGATATATCTGAAACGTTTTTATTTTTGTTTTTTACTGTGTTCCTCTGACATTCACAATTCTTGCTTCGTCTTGTTTTTCGGTTTGGTTGTGGCACTTAATGTACTTCCGTATTGCGCGTTTGTTGGGATCCGGAGTTCACAACCAAGAAATATTATGCACCCTCGTCTGGCGTGACTCCTTCCTGAGACAATAATCGAAATTAACATTTTGGCACGAAATGTCCGACGTATTTGTCAAATACAGATGTGTTCCAGATGGGTATTTGTGGTTTTATGAGCTGATTAGCACTTCAATTGGTCGATTTAGAAAGCACAATTCTCGACCAGGTGGCAAAAACGACATTCCGCAAGCATTGTCCTGTCTGTGAAAATATAGAAAAGAAACAAAACTCCTTTTGCGGAACAGCGTTGGTAATCAAAGGACGAACACAGCCTATCAGATCCCGTTTCAGTACATTTTCGTATTTACAGATTACTACAACATCTTAAGTGATTAGATAGTGTAGCAAAGTAGTTTAAAGGATTAAAGAGTTATGATCCGCTTGTGATTGTGAACTTTATTATCTCATCAAACAAAAGACAGAAGCGCGGGCTTTGGACTCTCTTGATAAATGGGTTTTATGGTTAAGGCACTAAGAACGACTTGCTTTATGTCAACAGTGCCGTAATGCGCACATCACCGGTTTTTCCTTTCAGTAAAAGAACACATATTGCTTTCATTTTGGCCAGGCCACCTCAGCGCAACGATCAAAAAATGTACAAGCCCAGTTTTTCATGGACTGAAGTTAACATAAAAAGTTTGTGGACGAAAAACCTTAAGAGTTTAATCTTTAGTTTATAGATATCAATGATATTACGATCTTGTCTTTGAGTCAGTAAATGAGTCTCAAAGTCTCTAAAAAGCCGAACATTAGACTTAAAAGTTGTACAAGGTTAATTGATACTTCAATGGCAGTGATCCAATGGTTTTATAGAAAACACGAGAACTTAATTATCGGAAACTTTCAGGTCTTAGTAGAAAATAAAAATACGATTCAAGGAGTTGCATTATAGTATAAAATCGTTTGGAAATGGTTCCTTCAAATCGCTATTATATTATCTAGCCGAATTATGAGAAGAATACACGAGAATTTAATCCTTTGAAACTTTCGATGAGATATTATTTTGCATTATATCTTTGCAGTGGTTCCTTCAAACTGGAGTAGCACTATCTAGCCAAGTTGTGAGCAGAAGTTTCATCGATCCTGACATAACTGAGACTGAAGTTATAAATTCTCACTCTGCAGGCATGAAGCCCATTGCTACTATCGAATTTATGATTTGGTGAACGGTAGAAAAGCCAGTTATTAAAATGTCCAGAACAAGATCATTCTACTGACAACATATTCAGTTTCATCCGAGTTTTTGTATAAGACTGGTTGAAGCACAATCAGATCATTAAACAAATTACCTCAAAACTATGATTGTGAATCTCAGTGTATGTAAAAATATTCAGTATTCATTTTAAGTCAGTAAAAAGTAACTTGAGCCTCAAGTTCTTACAAGCAAAGGTGGTTTATATTTTACAAAACAACGAGTTTGTAGTTCTGATCAATTTTGCACTTTCGAATCACTTCTAGAGAAGTTCACTTGAAAATGAAGCTTTGCTTTGTTCAGTTGCTTTGACTCTCGATTCAGTTTAGTTATTCAAAAGATATGGAGAAAAATCAAAGTCTAATTAGATTTTCTTGCTGGAGTCCAGACTGAGTGCTTAAGAGAAATGGTTTATAAGAAAAAGAATACTTTATCAGACGGCTAATATAAACGGTGTTGCAAAACATGCTCCTTAAACAGTCCCAGAAAAGACAGACACAAAGCTGCTTATTTACGGTGCTGACAAATGTCATGTATTGTTAATTAGCGAGAATACTCTCCGTTTTCCTCAACAATTTGTAAACCTACTTACCGCCTTGAGCAAGCTCAGACAGAACGTGCAAACTCTCCTCTGCGAAGCGCCCGATAAAGCAGAGCTTGGGTTCTCACAAGGGGCTGCTGGCACGTTTGGGCACTGAGTTCCGCTGATGAGCAATTGTCCTAAATGCGCAATATAACTAGAAGCAAGACGCAGCGTCTCGATTTTGGATAGTTTCCTGTCAGACGGTTCTGTCGGTATAAGAACTCTCAGGTTGGTAAAGGCCGAATTGACGCTGTGGGTTCGGTTGCGTTCCCTTGCATTGGCGGCCTGTCGTTGCTTACTCAATCCAGTCAGTCGAGGTTTCCGTCTTCTCCGCTTGTTTTTTCCACGTGTACTTAATTCCAGATTCGAATTTTCGGAATCCGAGCTACCATCCTTTGCTCCATCGTCTGATTCTTCCGCGGGACTTTCATACACTTCTTCCGCTTTTCTTTTCCTCGTCTCCATTTTGTAAAGGAAAAAAGACCAGTGCCCGATTAGCCAGAGAATGTTCGTCCCATATAACACTTCATGAAGGTTATTTTGCGTTAATTGATAATATAAGCCGACTCAAAGCTACACACTTGTACACGAATGGTACGAATTTTAGCATTCGTTTTCCACTTAAGTATAAATGGCTAACTACGTTTCATCCGCCAATCACACGTCACTTTCTGTTTTGGTGTCGGTTTCGCAAATGTCTTAAAATCACGGATCGTTTACAGAAATGTCGGAACACAGAAGAGATAATTATTTTGAGACCTTTGGGGCATGTTTTGTCATCTCAAGTAAGTTTCATCAATCATTGTCAAGGGATCGGGACTTTTCATAAAAGCGCGAATCACCTTTACTCAGCATGTGATATAAGTTAGATGTGTCGACCATGTTTAACATGCGTTTGCAATTCCGACGCCACACACTAGCACTGGCATTGAGTTGTAGAAAATCAAGATCAGATGCCTCCTTCGTTCTTTTTGTATTCCAACAATAAAACACTGAACTTTCTTTCAGCGAATAATTTAAATAAAAGTAAAACAGTGCATGTCTTACTAGTATAAAAGGTATATATATCTTCGAGATTTTACAAGAAAAATGTCTTCATGTTTCATGTTTAACTATCGTAAGAAGAGAGCAAATACAACTTTCAAAAATATTTACTCCGTTGGCTTTCATCAATTAGTGCTTATTTACACGCTGTGACCTTAGCCAAGTCTCAAGTGTTCCACTTATTTCGATAGCTTCTTCTTTGGATTTGTTTTAACACTATATTATTTTAAATTCGACCACCAAACGCAACATCGCAATCTCATTTACCAGACTACAATCTATCAAACAGATTCCCACCACATCTTAAGAAATTGAGCAGCGGCTAACTTTGGTAGTAAAACGGTGTTAAACGAGCATCCTGTTGCTTGAAGGCGACCTTCTGCAAAACTCACTAACTCTAATCCCAGACAACATAAACAGCAAAGGAAAAGAAAGTAAACAAACCTTTTTGACGGCATTCAAATGGAGCTGTAGTGGATGACGAGACTTTCTTATTTGAGGCATCACCGAGTCAAAGGAAAAGAAGGTCGCTTGAAGAGGTAATTACTCTGTTCTGAACAAGCTGTCGCCTTCGCGGTGCTGAGTGGCGCAACGTTATCTTACAAAGAACACTAAACAGATCCCCGCAAAATCGTTTTATCCTACCGCCCGAGCATGCTCCACAACAAGCTATTGTACACGTGACGTCATTGCCGTATTAGTGTTTCCGCTTTTTCGATATATGTCAAGACATCACAGATTCAGTCCATGGTCAACAGGCGATGTCATAGTACCTGGAAGTGAGTTCTACAAGCATCCGCAGTTCTGTCATATTCAGTCGTCAAAGCGAATCTTTTAAAAGTTCTTTTAAAATAATGGTTTCCTCTCTTCAGGAAAGTAAACGTCCGCGTATGCAATCCGTGAACTTCATTTGTAACAAAGAATAGTTTTTTTAAAAATATTACTTTAGACGTACAAAACTGAATACTATGTGTAACTGTAAGACCATAGATAGTAATTGTAGCAAAAAGAACCAGAAAACTTAAGTAAGTCTGAAATTGAGCCCGCCCTGCAAAATTAAGTGAAAAGTCTAAAATTGAGCATGCCCTGACAATGTGCTTAAATAAATTCAAACAAAGCTATAAGTTATTACATTATTATTAATATTATTTTCTGTTTCCCCTAATAAAAGAGAATATGAATGCATTGTGTTTTCTTAGGTATTCGATAATAACTTTGTTTTGGAATTCCAAGATTGGAATATAGTGTTTGATCAAACATCTAAGAAAGCTGTCCGTCCTCCGCCATATTGCTTTTCGTTCCAGTACACGCAAGCCTCGATTCAAAGTTATTAATCACGTGACATTTTATGGATGAGCAATCTGGATTATTGTCTTTGTTTTTTTTTTTCGTATGTGCCAGCTCTTTTCATCTTTTTCCTTTTCTTATTTGTCGTTGCCTCTTTGTAGACAGCGGTTGGTTATCTAATTATACATATAATGACCACTGGTGGGGAAAAGTTGTCCATTGAAGAGCAATCTTCTAACTTTGTAAAAATCAATACACTCTTTTTCTTGTTTCAAAGAACGTCTAATTTCAAGGCTGAGGCTGGATGTTCTTAATTATTTTGAGGATTTCAGTCTCAAATGTTCTTAGAATGTTCTTATATTTTTAGGATTTGGTACAGTAATTTAGCGTTTTCTTAAAAGATGTACAAGTGTCACTAGTTGCCTTTGTATATCCACATTCGTAATAGCCATCAGGCGATGTTGCACAAACATTAGGCATTATTTTACAGTTTAACAACAAATTATCTCAACTGAATACAGTATGTAAAATATATATTCTCTACGCATTGCCAGTCTCAGCATGTTCTTAGCATGTTCTTAAATTTGGGGATTTTTTCAGCCTCAACGTTCTTATATAAAAAAGGTTCTTAAAAAAAAAGGGTGTACACGGCATTGGAACAATATTATTCCATGCTCATCACAGACTTCATAGCACGAGCTGAAATCTCAGACATGGATCGGAACATCTGTTTATAACAATTCTATCGATCGGAAGACGCCGACTGCTTGCATACTGTTGCGAAAAGCTTTGCAATCTTCAGTTCGGGTTTTTCTGCTTTTGTAACTACGATGACACAGCCTTTAGTCCGATGTTATCCCAAGCTGCTTACAGCCGGCTTCATAGCAGGCGCTGAAATCCCACACGTGGAGCGTTTGTTTATGATTGCAAAACAAACTGGGTATCCGTGCTGGCATGCTGGACTGCGAGTAGTCCCCTCTTTTTCGCACGCTCTCTCACCCGCCATCTCGGTTTCTCAAACGCTCGATCTCGACAATCTTTAGGAGGAAAAGAGCCCAGGGACTACTCGCAGTCTACCGGCATGCTTTCCAGGATTGCAAAAAGGTACGTTAGCAGACTTGTTGGTTTTATCCGGGCTCCTCACAGACTTCATAGTACGTTTGTTTATAATTGCAGAGCAAACTCGAACTCAAACTGTGGATATTTATCAAGCTGTTATTTTAAAAAAGGAAGCCTTTGGCTAATTGGATCAGGTCTGCTTTCCTTGTGCTTTTGGATTTTGGTGATTTTATGTTTACGACTTCTTTTTGTATGCCAGCAGGCCTCGAGTTTTTGCTATCAAATCAATTTTGAAAACTGGCCATTTTAAGTATTTTTTAGTATGGAAAACACAGTAATGCGTTATTAAAACTCTGTTTGGTGGTTATCAGCAACTGCTACCTCACGGCCAGGATATGGCCCCTATAGCCCCATCTATAAGCTTTCAATTGAGCCATTTCCGAGCCTTCTGCGATGAGATTTTTTACTATCAATTAAACTTTAACCAACACGAGGTCTGAAAAGTTTTGAATTTCCCGCGACGGAATGTCTTCGCTACCATTACAAATTATCGGGAAGAAGGTTAGCTCCGCCCCTCGAGTTTAAGCTCCATTTATATGTAAATATGCTAAAGATGTTTTGTCGGCGCGTGCAGTCAAGCTTAATATTGTTTTGCCACCTCATTAAGAACAAAGGGATAACAGTGGCTTACTTTAGCCGGGGAGGTTTAATTTAAATGGCAATAAAAAAGCAGCCCGTTGTGATCCAAAGTATACGGGGCAAGTCTTTCGCGCGAGTGACACATTCTCAAGTATGGCTGTAAAAAATTCACTTATGACGAAGATGGATCGGGAGACAGATGCTGATAGCGAATCAAAGAGTTAGCGTACAATGTTTGATTGCCATTCTGGTGTCTATGGCAACTGACACCGCTTTGTGCTACCGGCTAGTACTGTGATTGCAGAGAGACGGACTCTCGGTCAGTCATCAGAATGGAGTTGAAGGAAAAAGAATGGTATGTAACGGACAACTTTCATTTACGATTTCTAACAACTAGACTAGAGAGGAACGTGACCACCTACGTGCTCTGACGCATGGCAGTGTTGGGAAAAGTAGTAATTGTATGCTTGATCGTTACCAGAATGGTATCATGGCAACTTTCATGAACTTGTAGTTGTAGTAACCGACAAGCGCGAACGGCTTCTAGTCGACATTTTGCAACCGTTTAAATATTGTGGTAGATTACAAAGACTGTTAAAAATAACACGATGGGTATGATTTTCATGTATGTTAACAATAATTCAGCCCATTCGATGGCGCAGCTTCTTTATTTTAGTTCAAACCAAACATTTAACCTCGGGTAATAAGAGGTATCTTTGAATCCATGCCATGTCACTTATTAACATTTTTTGTCCGAAATGACAGTTTTGTGCATTGTGATTAAACTTGCAACTGACATCTGTATCAAACCTCCTTCAAACGGATCACAATAAGCAAACCGGCTCACTGATTTAATACTGTAATGCCTGATCCGCTACTTTCGAATTTCTAAATGTGCTAAGTTTGAAATCACATCACCAACAAAATCACACCGACCTCGCACTCTAATTTTCTCTTTTTGTCTACGTCTGTTTTGTTAGCTACGGTGATTGACAGTTTCGAGTGAGTTTGATCAAACACTTCATTGCACCCGACTAGTATCCGATCATTCGTATGTCTTCGGAGAAACTGAACCTTGCCCAATCAGAAGATAAAAAAAGGCCCGTACTGTTATTGTAATCATGCACGCTCACTAGGACCGTGATGTCCGCAAAACAATGCTCATTCTGCCCCACAGTGTTTTTTTGTTTACTGTCATTATTACTATTGTCACTATTTATTACTATTGTCATTATTATTACAATATTAAAAATACCAAAAACAAGTGTAAGAAAAACTGAGAATGAAAAAACGACACCGCGATGACATGACAGGCGTTCTAACCAACTGAGCTACCGTGGCAACCACAGTGGCTGAGGGAGAACAAGACCAACCCAAGACAAGTTCGGCAATCTCAAACCCAATCCACCTACACTTGCTCACATTCCTCTCGGAGATGTGAATTGCCCTTTGGAGTCGTTGCACATATCTAAGGCATCGGACGTTACATGACCCTGTGATATCAACAGATATAAGCATGTTTCGAACAATGTGATCATCATCAGATATGCTAGAGAGTAACCAGAGACAAGTGTAAGAGAAACTGAGAATGAAAAAACCAAACTGCCCCGAGCGGAACTCGAACCCACGACACCCCAGTGACCAACTGAGCTACTCTTGACTGTAGCTCGATGCTTACTTTTGTTTTATAGTTAAATAACAAGGGCACTTTAAAAAACGAAACAGTGTTTTCTTAAGAGTTAGAAACCTGCTCTATTGTTTGACCTTAACGGCCATGTTGATACAAAGAGGAATGCATTGACACACATGTTAGGCTCCGTGGTTTACTGCCTTTGTCTTTTATTGTCCTGTTCGACGAACAGTACAAGTTGCAACGGGTTGTGCGTAAGCATCGTGGGCCTATCGTGGAATGTTTTCCCGGCTTTAAATTCCGAGTTCTCGCCGGAAAACTCAACGTTTGCTGTCTGGTCGACGCCAACTTGGTCTACCAAAGTTTTGGATAATTTTTCACTGAACAATGGCGTGAACTCATCATGTATTCGGCCTCTGTCATCTTGGTCCCTGCGGAGGGATGCCATTATCTGCTTGGACGGTCCTACTGTTGCTCGTCTTTTGTCTGGTCATGGCCCGAATCACTCTGCTTTCAAGAAAAAGATAAAGCGTGCCAAACGCCCTTGTGCGTATTACTCAAAGTCGACTGCGACATTCCATTGCTTGTTGGAGGGTGATTTAGTATTCAAGCTAAATCCCGGGCCTGGCAATAGCATTCCCTCCATTGTCTCCACCCATCGACGCAATCACCAATCTCATTCTCATCGACCGTCTTCGCGTAATAACTTGATTACCATCCAATGTTCCAACCGATTGACCGCTGACCTGCGTAAACAACAACTTGTCGCATGCAATTTCAATGCTCAATCTGTTAGGAACAAAACTGCTGTGATTTTCGATTATATTTGTGATCATACACCGGACCTAGTTACTCTTACGGAACATTGGCTAACCGATCTCGGCTCTTCAGTAAGAGCTGAGCTCTGCCCCAGTGGTTATAAAATCCTAGATCACATGAGATTAGATCGTCGTGGAGGGGGGACTGGGATCGTCTATCACGAGTCATTGGATATCAAAAAGATCGATGTTGGTGTAAGCGCGCGAGACTTGTACGAATTCTCGGAATGGATTGTTAAATCTAGCGGGTATAGCATTCGTGTTGCAATAATCCACAGACCACCCGATTCTGAGCGTCATCCTGTCCCTACAAATGTATTCCTCACTGAATTCCCAGATTATCTTGAATCATTGCTACTTTGCAAGGAGCGGTTATTAATAACTGGTGATTTTAATATCCACGTGGACGACTATAGTAACCCAGACACTCAGAAATTCCTGGACCTGTTAGACTCCTTTGGTCTCCAACAACACGTTAAGCAACCAACACACCGTGACGGTCACACGCTTGATCTATCTATTACACGCAAGTCGGAATCACTTGTTGATGATGAGCCATTGGTTGACCTATTTATATCTGACCACGCAGCCGTATTCACCAGGCTAGGACTGTCTCGACCAGGTCTCTCCGTAAAAACCACCACC
>JANSTQ010150400.1:0-11795 GCA_026167885.1 Bergia puertoricense
CACCATAACCACCACCTCCAACTCGTATAAAACTTTATTGAGCAGCCCAACCGGTAACACTCGCACTCCAATCAAACATCTTCCCAAGGCCAAGTTAGCCAAATCAATAATACTACCAAACTAACAACTTATCTTCGTATATTGCTCAGAAAAAATACATCTTAATAATCTATTCAATCCTCGTTCATCCTATTAGGTTATCTCTTAACTTCGGACATCAAAACGTTAAAAACATAAAAGCATAAAAAATACATCGTTTCTAAGATTTTTTTTTCTAACAAAAGGCAAGCACACAAAGTGTTTGTTTTTTAAGGATTTTTTTTTTTGTAATTAGACTGATAATACATGATTACGAACACACCGGACAAAACGCTGTGACAAGCATTAACTTCGCGCAGCAGTCATTTTAACTTTTTGAATTTTCTCCTTTCAAGCTGTGGTAACGTTTCAACTTGAATTAAATTGTACAAAACAACAGATTTTATTTTATTTTCTCAAGTCCTCAATAGACTGTTTGTGGCTCCTACAACCTGACTTCAGTCAGTGCTTGGTACTCGTGTACACTGCCTGCGGTGGACATTGGTGTATCGACACTCGTAAAGGCCCCCTTATTGGTGTTTAAAGTGCTGTACTGAGGCATCGTCTGTTCTGGGTTGTAGCCAGGTGTTAATAAAGCCAGGTTAACAACAACACCTACGTTCGGCCTCTCCAAAGCATCCGGGCCATCAAGTACCGCGTAATCTTGAGATGGGGCCTCCAGAACCTCGCATAATGGTCCTACAATATTAAGCACAAATGAACTGCTTTCGACAAAACAACAGTATTTCTTTATAACACTTTTAAATTGTGCATATATCGTGATTATAGAATAGATAAATGTGAAGAAGGACAAGCTAGGTTAATGGCAACCCGAAATAATATAATAAAAAGGCCAGGTTGTCAGTTCGAAAATTGGATGTGGCTTTCTGTGATCGTACATTCATATACATATACGCACAGTACAGCCAAAAGGTCATACAACAAATTCCAAATAAAGTAGTGAGAACCACACAAGCAGACCACGTGTTTCCTTAAATATTAACCCATGCATTTTTCAATTTACCCTAACATGCATATATATACAAAGTGCATTCTGTTGCCGAGCTCTGTTTACTGGGAGCAACTACATGAATAAATAAACACAACATATTTTGGTCACTCCTTAATTAAAAGAGTGGCCGATTTATTTTCTCAGCAAAAGCAATATTACTATGGAAAATGAAAAAAGACAAATTGATCCCAGCAAAGGTGGAGGCATACCCTCAGAACAAACGGGAGGCACACTAAAAAGAACGAGGAATGAACAAGGTGAGCGAGGCGGTGGGAGATGGTTGGAAATATAAATCCTCACTTCAAACATGAAGGGTTTTTTTCGCGTGGGCATATTCTTGCTAGCTATGTCTTAAAAGGATAAAATAAAACCCATCAAGGAGAAGTGGGATCAACTTAATATAGAGCAAAATATAAAACATGTTGAATTGAATAATAAGTAATGTAAAAGTTTAAGAAACCTCGAATACTCTAGAATTTTCTAAAATCACTAATATGTCTCAGTATCCCTAGTGCATTTACTGTCCTAATAAGGCGCTATATTATCAAGATATTTTTACAGACTGGATAAACAGTGACACAGCCTCCATAACTACAAATTTGAAACTGCCCTGATGCAGTACCTTGGTCGATTTTCCTCCTAACACTCCAAACTACCAGCATTTGCTTTTTGCAGAGTTTCGTATTTCCTATCTAACATTACTCACCCTGTGCTTGGCGACTTGGTTGTTGTGTTTTGACAGAATCAGCAGGCTCTAGATAACCGGTGTCATCATATATGGTCATAGGTGTCTGAGACTGTTAAGAAGAAATACACTTTACTCTGTATTTAGTAAATAGATCCACATTAATAGATACGATTGATGTTACTTATCGAACTGAAAGAGGATAGTTTGTACATCAATTAATCTTGATTCTCACAGCTCGCACTCAACTGTGAACGCAGATCTAAAGGGGGGAGGCCATCCCCTAAAGTTCATCTTTTTGAACTAGTTTTATTGATGTGTAGTAACTAAAATGTATTATATGGTAAAATGTACACAAGATAAATCGAGTTCTCCGGTTGGTTGTTTGCTGCTCTTAATTTCACCGTGTCAGCAATTATTACGGCAACGGGACTTTTAGGCCTCGCTAAACTCAACAGTGGAAGTACAGGATCAAAGAAATCAGCCGCCTACAAAACCGTCTTGTAAAAAGGAAGAAGGATATTTAAAGTAGTTCCTCCCTGTTTTCATTATTTATACCATTAACTTTTATGAAAGGTATTCTTATATATCGAGGCAGATTACTGTTAAGCTTTTGATGGTAGCAGCTGTTATATCAACCTGTCATTTTATCAACTTTTTATTGTAATAGTGTTTTACATTGTGTTTTATTTTAATCCTATCTGGGGGGAGGCGGGAGGGGGGGGGGATGAATATTGAAAGTAATGCCATAACACCATCCAGCAAAACTTGAGCTAATCAGTCGAGTGCCGCAAACTACAAAGAACAATAAAATCACGAAAAGCTAATTGGAAAGGAATAAAAGAAACACTTCGCAAATGTAAATTTTAAAATTATAGTATTTTATAGTATTATAGTATTTTATTTTTCAAACAATTAAACCATCTATAATAAGCTCTTTGAATCAGAAGTAATTAGGGGCAAACTATTGCCTTAGCCAATTTATTTTTATTTTCACCATGGGGTTTGTTGTTTTTGTCTAATAATGAGCCGAAAGGAGAAGATGGTTATGTTTTTGACTTACGTTTTCTTTTTCCCTGTGTTTTCCTGGAAAATAAGCGTTGAAGCAAGTGAATGGAAAAAGGATATTGTTAGATAATGCTCAAGAAGTGCGAGAAACACTCGCCTTCGGCTCGTGTTCCTCCAAAGCACTTCTTTCGTGTACTTACAAACTCACGCGTGCTTCTATAACTGAACAGAGCGCGCGGGCTCGTTTTCTATTTCTATAATTTAACTTTTATGTTTTGATTATAAAATGAAAGAAACACTTTTTGACTGAAGCATAGTTATATTGAATAACCGTCATAGCACCACCTTAAACAAGATTATTCCGAGATTGCACTTCATTTGCTAAAATGTTATAACATATTTACCAATAATACTTACCATTAGGTCGTTTATGCTTTAAAGTCACCGATCTAACAATGAAAAAGCGAATAAGAACTCAAATATTTATTTGAAAATGGGCAATAAACAAAAAGACTACACTGTCGTTTTAGATAAACAGCTTGATGCACTTTTATCTAAACAGGGTGGCCCAGCCAGTCGCCAGTTTGTTTACTTGTTTGTATTGGAAAACTAATTGCAGTTTATTTTTACAACGTTTTTACTGATATTTTTTAGAAAGGCATCTTTAACCAAAATGCAGGGAACTGTGAATGCCTCTTTTGATTCTCTTTCTATTTTATTCTTTACTCTTACAAATAAAGAAAAGAAGAAGAAATTAGTTGCTCATTAACTATTGCATTAACTCTATTATGTTATATCTTTCATCAACCTCGTGCCAAGGGTCCCTTCTCTCCAAGTAGGCTTAAGTAAATTATGCCAGTAAAATGGCTTATTATTCCTGCCGGCAATGCTCGTAGAAATTGCTTGTTATACTCAAAATTATACTCAAGCATGGCTATTATGCTCGTACTATGCCCAGTGAAATCTTTACTTTACCAGCTGGGAAACTTCATTTTTCAGTCATTTTTTTTAGTATGTTAGCTCTGCTTTGTCTTTGACTCCTAAACACTTGGTACGATGAAACCAATGAACAACAGGAAGCATTATCAAACACAAATTTGCATTTCTTGTGTAGTTTAATTGTGGTCTCTTGAATTAAATTATATATTTCGGTTTTGACTGTAATTACATCATTCGGGCGTACACCCGAGTTTCTTTATTAATTGTGCTCAAGTTATGCTCCAGTGGCAAAACCATGCTCGAAAAATTGCTTATTATGCCGGCATTATTCCTGCTACCAGAACAGGGCTATCATGCTCGGCTATCTCCGAGTGAAGAATACCCTAGAAAAATATATCATATATAGCACAAAAATCCTCAGTTGAAATCAGACAAAAATTGCTACATGAACGAAATTGTATATGAAGGGGGACGGAAACACTTAAAGTTGTGAATATATGAAATTATGGATTTTCTTAGTTCTTAAAACCTCAGAGACTTTGGGAGGTTAGAGAAATAGGATGTACCTGACCAGAGCCTCTCCTGGTAAATGCTCAATCGGGGAGGAACTTCGTTCGTGAACGCTTCGGTCAAACATTTTCATTTCAATGTACAAATTGCGTCTAAACTGGATAAAACAACTAAAACGCTGAAAATTTTGCGTTAGCTCAGTAATTACTGCAAATTTATGAAAAATGAAGATAAGTTTGGCGGAATGGTGTACAAGCAAAACTTCCTTTGGACAAGGTTGGTTATTCTCTAGAAATCGAAAGTAAAATACTCGTTTCTTCATAAGTTGGGCCCTAATTTTATGAAAACTAATATATATATATATATATAGAGAGAGAGAGAGAGAGAGAGAATGGCAAGTCTTACATACCTTATCTTTTGCCTGCATTTAATAAAGACTACGACCAGTATTGCTATGGCAACAATAGCAGAGGGCACAGCAATAGCAACGGAAGTTAATTGTGTTGCTCTCTTTGATTGGTTGCTTTCATCTGTGACAACCTAAAGATTTATGAGTTTGTTAATGAAAATTAATGAATGAAACATTCTGAAAGGACTAATGATAGCACAGCGTAGTAGAAGCAGGCGTAGCTAAGTTGCTTAATACACGGCCTTTGGTCCCCAGTTTGATCCTCGATGACCTCAACTTCTACTTTGACTTTCTTCTGATCCGTGTGGCTTCATCCTTGAGCACCCGTAAAACGGAGCACTGACAGAGGATAAAGTATGCAAGAGGGCCACAAATTTATCGGTTACCATAATTACTGTAATATGGTTTCCTCGTTAAAGAAAGTTGCTTTACATTTACATTTTAACACAACTGATATATTTAAGTTTAGTATTAAAAGTCAGCCACTTGCAAGGTGTCTTTCAAAAAAGCGCTGGTCAATAAAAACCGACCTTATCGCGTCGAATTTTAACACGGTACACTAGTATCAGATATAACAAATTGAGTTGTGTTTGTTTTTTTCCATATAAGATACGAGACATTTTAATTTTCCGCCACTATAAGCCAAATCGAAATGAAAATTGGCCAATTTACAACGGAGCTTTTAGATTTGTGCCAAAAGCTGTCCGTCAACTGAGTTAACAGCTCGATACAATATCATCATCTCTTTGATCTACAATAAATATTTCCACAAAATTTTTCTCAAAAAACACAAACTCCATCTAAGTAACGCAGTTTTTGTATCCATTTTAACGTAATTTTTTTATGGAGTATGGTTATATAAAATTTTAATGTAAGATAACATCACACTACCTGAGTAGTAGGATTCTACTAGCTTGGGTTGTAGATTCACTTCGGAATGATACAACTGTCTCTCTTCTACTTGTAGCTGTGGTTGAAGTTTCAACTCTCGTAGAGACTCCAGCTGTTCCCGTGGTTGATACTCTCGCTGCAATTGCTGTAGCACTGATCGAGACCTTTTTCTCTTTTACAGCGGTCGCATGAGTGATTGGGGAAGCATAGATAATCCACCTTTTAATCGTTGTTGTGAATAACACTGTGGTAGTTTGTGATTGAGAGGAGGTTGGTAGTTGAGATGTAGTTGATAAGCAAGTTCTTCCTTGTGAATATATTTTCTCTTCTGAACGATCTTTGGATCTCCTGAGTTTCGTAGTGGGTCTCGTAGTTGTTTTGGATCTCCTGCGTTGCTTATCATCATCATCATCATCATCATCATCGTCGTCATCATCATCGTCATCATCATCATCATCATCATCATCATCGTTTTGTTGACTAGTAGATTTTTTTTGGGAATTAACTTCTCTCTTGATACGCTCAGCTCGACTGTGTTTTGGTTTGTTTTCAGATGGTGAAGATAGATCACCTGTTGTAAAGTATATAAACTATTGCAAGCAAAATTTACACAAAATTTACCTTTTTTATTGCCTTTATTTCACAAAGTACAAATAATACAAATCATCAAGTGAAGTTACAAGTAATGAAAAGCTCAGAATGTTATCATATATCATATATCATTTATTATATTTATATATTATGTATTAGGGTTAAAATTTCTGGTTCTACGCCTTTATTTGGTTTATGTTGAAGCTTAAACGCATAAACAGATATGATCTATTTAGATATATGAAAAAATGATACCGTCATAGAAGCATAACAAAACTCGCACACAAACATTACATTTATGGAAATACTGATCTTACTTCCATACCTTTAAAAGTGACATCCAGACATTCAAATCTCCCATTGTAGAAAGCAAATGCGGGTCTTTGCTGGGGACAAACGCATTCACACGTTTTTCCAAGCAGTTTCGTTCCCCCATACAGTGTGCAGCCAAACGGATTTTGATGGCACAGCAACTCTGGTAACTTAAATGTATCTTCCTTCACGTAAACTCTGTCTTGCATAGTTGCCTTTAGTAATACCTTTACTGGCAGCAGATTGATCAAAACCATAATAAGAACTACAAACAAATTTGGCACCACCATCGTTTGATCTTCACGAGCTCGGCTTCGGGTAATTCTTGAGTGTTAGAAAATCATAAGGAAGCTGTCTTGTTATGCCACTCTGAGAGTATTTATAGATAATTATGGAAGGTTAGGAGAGAACAGAGAAGAGGAACTTGCAGTATTGATGTCTTCAGCTCATTCCTTTTTTTTTTGTTTAGAGATAGTGAAAGTAATATATCACCAAAGCTATATAGCCATTAAAAGGTGAAACTTTGAAATAACACGTCACGGCATGAAAGACATAAACACTTACACTGTTTTTAGAAATCTTCATTTTAGAAAACAACACATTTCGCATCAATTTGTATTAAAATATCGTGCAATGGGTGTTTCGAAACTAATTTTCTATTTTTTCCCACATCCGCCTTCCTTTGTCTTGTCTTTCAACGGACTGAATGCCGTATAATAGCACGAAATACAGTAGTTAATGACAATGGACTAAAATATAACAAAAAGCCGCGCTGATATGCGATTTTCAACTTTTTTGTGTCACAAAATATCCGCTAACGAATGAATGAAGCTAATGAGTGGGTTGTAATTTCAAAACAAGAAAAACATGCACCGTTTTGTTTATTTGTTAACAAGTCATCAATTTGTACAAACTACTGCAGAATAAATTGGCAAGTATGTTTAAACACTGAAAATGACACAACCGGAAAACTGTTATCAGCCGCTCGTGTATTCCTGGTTGTATACGGTAAGGCCAATAATAAAAATCCGGAAAGATATACCAGTTGTAAAGTATAAGCAAGTGTTTTAACTTATATCATAAAATGGAAAATAGGGCAATCTGCATTTTGTTTGTTGTTTATTTTTAAGTGACTCTGGATTCATTTGTGAAGTAAGGCCAGACCAATTTAATTTGTTGGGGCACAGATTTTTTTCAAAATTTTTTGGGTCGGTCGGTCAATATCAATAAAAAAATTGTAATTTCGTGTATCCGAGATAGTGCTGAAAATACCACTGCTTGTAATATTCACGAAATTCAAAATAAGGTTCAATATTGAATATACTTTATAAAGAACAAAAACATTCTTTTTGCCCAAGTTGTAAAGAGTATTTTCATAGAATACGGTTTGTGAAGTTAGGACGAATTCTTGTTTATGGTCTGCCATTTTGGTGTTTTCCACACGCCGATGGAAATCTAATGTGTTTTTTGAAGTATCAGAATTTTTCACGTGATGTTTACTCCACTGATTTTATGGTAAAAAATGATCTTTTTTCTAAAGATATTTTTGAAAATGAATATAAAGTAGTACACTTAGTGAAAGACTCATTTAGTTCTTTATAGGAAAAGACTGTCAAAAGAAATCTTCATTCACGTGTTAAATGAAATTTACAGACATGAGTGGCACCACAAAATTTTTGAGGTGTTAAATAATGTTCCAAAATGTCCAAGTGACAACTGGGATCAGGATAGTTTCCATCTTGTAAGAAGAGTAACATCAAAATACTGAGTTTGTTTTAAATCACCGAGTTCGTGTTTAGGGGAAAACACGTGAGTGGCTGCATCAGTAAATATTGCCTTTGTACGATAAGAAAATAGATTTAGAAAAAGAAGTGAAACGAATTCTGTGAGTCATTGCTTCAAAAGCAGTATGATACATGAGATCATTGTTATCACTCTACACTTTTGCCAGCCAATAACAATGTTTGCTATTCTCTGTTCTTCATAGCGAACGTATTATTAAGCTTTGGAGCAACTTGTTACGTATACGAAAAACAATGAAATTATCAAACTCAAAAATTATATTTTTTTTAAGCCAACAGCTTATTCTTGCACGAATAGCAATCAGTGGCCAAATTACTTTCACTTCAGTGTCTTGTTTAAATAAGGAAATATGATTAGACTAAAACTCGTTCAACCAAAATTTCATGACAACATTGCAACAATCTCTTTTATCATTCAAAGATGTTTCAACAAAATGATATTTTGATAAGCAAGAAGGCATAAGTTTCCAGACTGACTTCAGACGCGTAGCCAGGATTTCTCTTTGGGAGGTGCGTGTGTGCAGTGAAGGTAGAAACTTTTAGGGTGGTCAGGGGGCATTCTCTCCTAGTTTAAATTTGAAAAAACTCGGATTGTCTTGGACTGCATTTCGTGCGTTTTCATGGTGAACAAAATATAATATGGAAAAGTCAAAATACGGAAAAACGCAATTCGTCTGTTTTCTTTTCATAAATTCATATGTTATTAACGGAATTAGGTCTTTTAAGCGGACCATTTTGGCCGGTGATGGGTGCGTACGCAGCCTTTGTAATATCTTTGAAAATTGTTTGTGCTTCGCACATTTTCAAAAGTCAACCTTTTAAACTGAATAGCTTATGTCTGGATGATGATTTAAACTACGTTTTTCCTTGAACCTTCGATCACGCAAATTACTTTCCTTATCGCACAGACATGTTGATATGGTATATCTAAGTTATCGCCCTCAGCTCCATAAAGACACTTTCTTTCTTTCTTTATTGAGGGTAACACATTTACATCCATAGGACGTACTCTCCCATGTGGCCCTCACCACAACACCGGGATTACCCTACTCTTTTCGAGAAGTGTGTGGGTTCTTTAAGTCCCCTGAGATAGCATTTTAGGAGACTAGACCAACGGCTTTACGTCCCTGTCCGCGGACGGTGTGGCGAAAGAAGGTCGCCCAAAGTTCAACCCTCGACCAGGCCGGGAATTGAACCCGAGACCTTCTGGTTGGTAGTCAGAGATCTTACCAACTGTGCTAACCTCGCACACACAGAAAGTGGAAGTTATTCTAGCTTCTAGGCTGCTTACTTTCACCTCTGGCGATCCAGACGATCTCGAGCCTTTAACTCTCAATCTTTTGTTGACAAAAGAGACAAGCAATTTCTTCCCCCTCCTGGAAATTCTCAACATAGTGACGTCTATTGGTATAGAGTTCAATAATTGGCCAATTTGTTTTCATCTTGCTGATAAAAGGATTATATCGTGACACTTCAGTAATGTCAGAAATTATTAAGGTCATTATCTTTTTAATTTTTGTTTCGTTACATGTTTAACTGTTATTTCACAATAGAGATCATATCAAAATCACGTCAGTTTTATACTACAAATTTTAGAAACTTTCAATCAAGTTAATTTATATTAACTTAGATCCATATGGTCAAGTCATTCCCCCGACATGAAATATCGTGATGTTCTACCCGAGGTCAGTCTTCTATATCTCTCGACTCTTGTTGTCTCTTCCACTACAAGCTAGACAGCCCCAGGGTCTCGAGTGCTTTCATCAAGCCCTTTGGTAGTGTCCCCAAAGTTCCGAAGACAACTGAGATGATCTTCACCTTCTCGGCACTTCCACAATCGTGCTATTTCTCTCTTCAAGTCTTTATAGTTCTCCACTTTTTCTCTCTCTTTGCTGTTTACTCTCGTATCAAATGGGCAGGATATGTCTATAATGGTACAAGACCTTGACTTTTTGTCTAAGGCGACAATATCGGGTTCATTGTGGTCGATTCTTGTGGTCAGTCTGGATCTTAAAATTCCATAGTAGCTTGATCTCATCTGATTCCAAAACGGGCTCAGGCTTGTGGTCATACCACTTCTGGCTCTTGTCAAAACCGTATCTTTCACTCATCCTCCAGTGAATAACAAGCGTTATCTTGTCATGCCTCCAGAGTCGGTATTGCTTCTGGGCGAGTATCTCATTCTGTTGCGATGTGGCTTATTGTCTCCTCTCTCTCTCGCCACACAACCTGCACATCGGCGAGATGTTCTGATTGTTAATCGCCAATTCGATGCTATTTGTCCCGAGAGCCTGAGCTTGAGCAGCCGTTCATCAGGCCTTCTGTTTTCTTCTTTAGCTGACCTTCGCTTAGCCATCTCCAACTCTATTCGGTTGTTATTATTATTATTATTTTTATTATTATTTATTAGAACTTAAAAGTAATTGGGGTTATGGTTGTGCTCAAAAATGGCAATGCCCAGAGGTACAAGTGACCCATAGTTAGTGTTATCAAGACGAAATTAGACAAGAAAGGATTCTCAGAACTTGGAGCAGGGGCGTGCCAGCCTTTCCAAAAGGGGGGATTCCAAACTTACTATATACTAATAAAACTTTTCACGATTTTCGTTTCATGCTTTTATGTACATACTGTATCAGATATGTGCTATTTTGATACAAACTATGCGTTTCTCAGAGCAATAAATCTACAGAATTTGCCACAATCCGTTAACTGCTCTTTTCGTTGTCTTTTGTTTACTAGCTGCGCTTTCGGTTTGATACTATCACTGTCCGCGCCCAATTAACATGTGTACTTAAGAAGCAAGAATATCAGAAAAGAGAAGACGCCTTGGCTGTTTTCTTGCAAAGGTATCTATTGTTTCTTCGACATCAATGGACTTGCTGTAGTGAATGTTTAGCAATGCTAGTCCAGACTCCAGCTCACTAGACATGGCCGCTCTTAGGTACGTCTTGACAATGCATTGTAAAACCCGCTCGCCTTGCTTTTACTGTCAGTATCCCAGCCCCAGGCAGAATCTCCATACTGTTCCGCAAACAGTCTCTCATTTGTGATGACCTCTAAAGCTCTCAAGATCGACGGGAAAAGATCGAAAAAGACCTCATAGGCGTCATGCCGCTCTACCCACCGCGTCTTGCACATGCTCAATAACGTCGTTCTTCTAGCCTCTGGTGCGTCTTTCTCGATTACTTTCAGAAGTAGAGCAATACGTTTTGGGGAATACTTAAAGAAATTACACACCTTGTTGATCACTCGAGTGCACAATCGCTAAGTTGAGACAATGTGCCCTGCAGTATGTATATACAGCCCTTGCACAAGGGCTTGGGTGCCACGCCTAACTGATGACATGTTCGACGCACCATCATACCCTTGTCCCTTACAGTTCTTGATATTTAAGTTCCACTGGGGCAGAGTCTCGAGAATATATTCAGCGATTACCTGGCCTGTGATTCTTTCAAAGGCAACGAAACCTAAAAATTCTTCACGAATGTTGCCATCTGTGTCCACGAAACGGATAGCCAGAGAAAGCTGTTCTTTGTTATTGACATCAGAGAATTCATC
>JANSTQ010150422.1:0-11794 GCA_026167885.1 Bergia puertoricense
GGGGGGCAAGCACATAGAAATTTGCACATGGAATTCTGACTCTCAAAGACAGTGTCCCTATAAGCTATTTCTGATTTTCAAATGTTGGCAAGTATGGTAATGTTGTTTACAAGTTAATGTTGTTGTTGTCAAAGATTTGACAAATTGCCTCCACCTACCTTCTTTAGGTTTGTTTCCTTGTTGTTGCTGACAGTTCTGATGGCCAGTTCCAAAGTATCTTTTTAACACTGCATATTGGAAATGAGCAAAATCTCTGTAGTAAGGTTGTAACATTACAAACAGTATACATGTATCCATCTCCCATACTGTGGTTTCTTCTTTTTTCTTTCTTTATTGATTAAGTACCAAATAAATGTGGCCTAATCTAGATACTGGGGGTCAGCAATGAAGAAAATTAAATGGTAAAACAAAAATATTACAGAGTGACTCATGAGCACTTAAAAAGAACTAGGTTTGGTTTACCAGTATTAGATACCTTGCTTTCTTCAGAAATCCCCTTCCTGTTAACATGCTTCATATGTTTAAATTGGAAATAAGAAAAAGATGAGATGATGGAACAAATGAAACTGTCACTTACTTGACCTGTTTGTAATTTGGAGTCTGTGTTGTTAAAGGGAATCTTTCATGGCTGAATCACTTGATTTGATCTTTTTCCAAAAGTTACACTTTACAGAATTTATCCAAAATATTTTAATGAAAACATCTTAATCCACTAAAAAGACAATGATCAATCACTTCTATCAAGGTTTTATGCATTTTAAAAAGGCCCTGTAAAGGGGGGGGGGGGTCCCATGTCGCCTGTCTACATTTCAAGACTGAGTGTGTCACATTTTTGGGGCATTTGTGTGTCGCTGTCTGTATTTCATTACATCAGCTTGTTGTTTGTCACTAGTTCACGGCTCTCATGTCACCACTTCAAGGACAACTGTCGCTCGTTGGAATTTACCCCTTACAGGGCCCTTTTAAAGTGATTTATCACTTTGTGTTCCAGCCCAGAACATAAAAACTGATAACTACAATTATCCAACTTAATTGCCACCTAAAACAGACCATTCATGCCATTAACCTCTTGAAAAAGTTAGATTATTTGGCATCTGAACAGTGTTTCTTTTTATATAGATTTTAGCCCCGGTGAAACACTTTTTTGTCCATAAAATCTTGAGCATGTGCAAAGCCATGAAAGAGCCCTTTTCAGATTCAGTGTACACAAAGTACACAATTCAGCTCCTGGTGCAAAGTCTTATTAATTAAACTACTGAGCTGTTAACAACAGTTTTAGTTACTACACAATGTCATACAGGTATATCAATGTGGCTCTAATCAATATTATGAACTTACCTTGGAATCTACCAGTCTTTCCTAGTACTGGATACAGTGAATATATTGTACGGACATAATGTTCCTGAACAACGTTGATTCCAAAACATCCCTTCTAAAGATAAAGAAATATCATGCAATCAAAAAAAACCAGGATAATCTAATTAATATAATTATTTCACTAGACTTATGAGGCATTAATTATTATTTATACCATGTAATTATTAAAAGTGATAATTTAATAAATTTTGCATTTGTTTTCAAAACCTAATACTTTAAAAACTTTAATGTTTATTAAGTTTCAAATAGCAAAGCTAATCCTGAAATTGCTCAGATGTTGGCGTAACAAGCGGTTTTTGATGGAGGAGGAAACCGGAGTACCCGGAGAAAACCTCCGACGTCAGAGAGGGACCGCAAACCCAGCTCACATACTTCCCCGGGTGAGATTCGAACCCGGGTCGCATTGGTGAGAGGCGAGTGCTCTTCCACTACGCCACCCCGACGCCTCTCAAATAGATAAAAAAAATTGTCTCAACAGGACTGAATGTAAAGAACTGGAATCAACTCACAGCTGGGAATGCAACAAGAGCTTTGAGAGAGCATTCTTGAAGGCTACAAAATTATGTGTATTAAATGGAAGAAAAGGTTTTCTTCTGATCTTCTTTCATCCTTGGATTTAGCTGATATTAATTTTTCTTGTTGGGAAAACAGTGTTTATGTTTTAATGTCGAAGCTCCTATTTTTTTGTTTTGACACAATAAATTTTGAGTAATTTATAGCTTTTTGTGTCAAAACAAAAAAATAGGAGCTTTGACATTAAAACATAAACACATATGATATAAATAATAATTACAGTATTTCTGTTGCTTGCTCTTGTAAAATATGGGGATAGACTTATACAAGGAAATTCAAAAAGTTCCTATTTTCTGGCTACAAAAGGGGGGGTCAACTTATACATGGTATCGACTTGTACACGGCAAAATATGGTACATAATTCCCTTTGAGAAATGTGGTAAACACCTGGAATGTTCAAGCTCTAATTTTAACTTAGACAGTATTCAAACAAGCCCTCTTCAAAACTTCTGAGACAGATATATTTGGTCCTCTCTAGCTCTACATGCTTTCAGTGGCAGCACCCAAAAGAGTGTGTGACAGATGATGCCAACCAATTATCAAACCAACCAACAGGAATTTCCAGTCACCATCATCCCTAGGATACCGGTATTCTATTTTAAAGGAACCATTACAGTCTCCTTCTTTCCTCCCTCGCCCATGCTGGCAATCCTTGCAGCTTGCTGCCACTCACTGACTCGCTCGCAGCTTTGCTGCTCAATTTTTGTTTTTCTCAATTGATTCTGAGGAAAAGAAAGAGACTGCTCACAGTCTACCACTTTCAAGGTGTTACTTTGACATTTGTCAAGCAATTAAGTGATATGTCATCCATTCTGGATGTTGAGCTCCAAGTAAAAGCAAAAACAAATTGTTCTCAACTCAGATTAAACTGTGAGTTGATTCCAGTTTATTAATGCATGGCTCTCATTCTATCAAAATCTATGATCTCTATAATTATAAATGTAGGACATGTAGTGTTTTACTTTCTTCTCCTTGATGTAAAGAATCACAAACTCACTCACTTGCAAGTTCACTTGTTTATGATAAATTTAGATAAGGTCATTAATTATAGAATGTGTTACAATTGTTATACTCAGTCTGATGGCTCATTTTTGAAAAGTAATGACTGGATATATGTTCGTATGATAAGTATTTCCCCAACTACCTGTCCAGGTGTCAAGTATGGATAATAAAAAATAATAGAGTTGGGTAAAGAGTGTAGTATATAGGTAATATCTTAATTATTATCAGTAATATCAAATGTGGTTTCAACAGTCATTATATAATTACTGATTTAGTGATTAGTAAAGTTAAAAATAAAATAGGTCAGACATTTTTTTTTCAAAAATACCTGCACATTTTGAGTTTTGTTGCCCAAATAGTTCCTGAAAGTACAGCATTGTGATGCTCTTTCTCTCTTGGCAAAGCATTGGCTTCGTATGCCCTTACATAATCTAACGTTCACCAATCCACGCAAATTTGTCCGGGCCACTGTCACTGGAAAACATCCCAATTTTGTAACAAGGGATGATCTCGAAGCCAAACAACCTTGCAAAATTATATTCATTGATTACTTTAGTTGCAGCTACTAAACTGCTCACAGCTTTCTCACTGTTAACTAAAGAAACTACTAAAGAATCGTCAATGAAATAATAAAATCACATCATCTGATCATCCTACTATCTACTGAGGTTTGATCGCCATATTTCGCGTTGTGTTTGTTTTGTTTTGTTTTTTTGAGACCCCTGTGTCACGTGCGCCTGCGCTTAGATTTTAGTCCGCAGGAAATTTTACCACTGGCTCATAGCACATGACCAACATGACGTCATTGGGTTGACACACGCAGAAGCTACGTTGTGAAAACGTTTTCGGCGTTCCTTGAGAAGTTTGTCTGAGGGATTTCCTGTTGAAAACACTTATTTTTTAGAGGCCAAACTTTATCCGATCGTACGAAGCAACATATGAGAGGTTAGAGAACAATGTCCGCTGTACAGGATCACGATTACTGCTCCAAGATCTACGAGGAAGAGCCAACGGAAAGTAAGGTACAAACCTTTGTCTTGGAAGAGGCGCCAAATACGACCGCTATTCACGAAACTTTATATGGTATGAACATTAATTCACCAAAGATGTCAGAGTCTTCGCTTTCACCGACACATAGTACTGACAGTGGTATAGAGAATGGCTTGGATCCAGTTCTGGCTTGCATTCCATCTACATTCGGTGCTGAAAATCTTGATCTGGAAGCATTCAATGATGGCGACGATTTGTTTGATTTCGACTTCCTTTTGGGCGACGACTTCAAAATCCCATCAAAGAGCTGCGAGACCACTAAAAACAGTAACAAAACTCATCCAGCTGTACCTCTGGGCGTGCTGAAATCGAACAAAAACTCAAATACTCCACTGCCGGCCAAAAAGGAAACATCAGTGAAAGTTTTGGCGCCCTTCGCCTCCCATGGAGTGCTCGACGAAACGGTTTTGTTGGAAAGGAATAAAAAGAATGCCATCGCTGCTCGCGAAAACCGGCAGAAGAAAAAGAATTACCTCCAGAATCTCGAAAAAGAAGCTACGAATCTTCGAGAGGAGAATGCTTTGCTAAAGAACCAAGCTAAAGAGCAGAAGAGCACCATTGAAAGGCTTGCAGAGGAAGTGGATTATTTGAAGAGTGTAATCGCACATCAAAGCACGATTTCGCTACTCCTTAAGAACATTACCAACACACCAGGGATTTCATTCTCATCGTCGTTGGTCTCAAGCGCCAGCCCTCAACCAGGAAAAGAAACAGATGTGGAGGAGGAAGAAATCGAAACTCGTCGGTACGGCACAAGGAAAAGATCTGCTGCCCAAGCCTCGTGTGGAGCCAGAAGCATGAAGAGAGGTCGCACCACCTGTACAACTACAAGCTCGAGACCTTCCACCACTACTGATCAGAGAAAAGCTCGAGGAGGAGTGTGTCTTCACGTTCAACAGGACAAAGTCTCCCTGGAATTCTGCGCTCAGTGCAACAAAAAGTCACGGAGATGAAGTTAAGGTGGAAATATGACAGTAAAATGTCCGTATCTCTTTGCAAGTATATCTTGTATGACAAGTACATCGCATGTTCGTGCGTACAACTCGATCGCACTCGATCAGAGGCGGCTTTGACAGATCTCCAGTTGTGAACTGGAGAGGATATATTTGATCGAATTGTTCGTAACTACAAATCGAAAAACAGATCATAACTTATAAGAATAGTGAAGAAGACTAAAACTAAAGTCAAAGAGTAAAGAACTAGATGTAACAACTTTTGAACAGCACGCACTCGTGGTCTTTTCTCTTTTCTTTGCAGGTTACGGTATCCACGATGCAGCGGACAAAGTGGCAGTATCTGTATGGTGGCCATTACAAGACCCACACCTCAAAGACCATTGCCACATGGTTAGTATGTGGATCATGTGGAATTTGTAGTTTGACCTTCTGTTTCACCCTGGGTAGAACTGTATGCAAGTAATAAGGTGCATGTGCTACAGTTTTGCATTGTTACCTAAGAACAAAATTCAGAACTATGAAGTAAAAATTTTGATCAAATCTACAGGTTGTGCCATCTCAAAATATTTCACTTTTGAATCCTGACTGAAATATTTTCACCATAAAAATATCTGTGTTTGGTTTTCAAAATGCAAACTGTAGCAATGCCTTTAATGCATAGGTACTGAATACCTAGTGTGAGAAGTTATAGAATCCCAAAATGAACTGGGTTTATCAGGGTTAAAAAATGTAAATGTCCTGTGTCTGTTTGTATTGTATTGGTTTGTACTTTTTATTTTTTGTCGTGTTCTTTTGTGTGGGTAGAAACCAAAAAAGCCAAGACAAATCCTAGTGACATTTTTTCCAGCAAAAAATTATAAAGATCTATATGCACACTAACACCAGTTCAAGTTTTGTAGCAAGTCTACTTTTAAGTCCATCTGTGAGGGCCCTTGTTCAATGATAGCTCTTTTAACAGAAATAGTTTTGACTGGACTTCGGGGACATCATTTAAAAAATATTTGGGAAGTAACAAATTGCAAAGCAGAAAGCATACGTTTTATGGCTAGTTTTTGTAGTAAAAAGTTGTTTAGTGTCGTTATTGAATATTGTAAGCTGTGATGTTTTTCATCTTGTGTTTTGGATTGGGTTTTGCTCCCCCAGGAAACTCTTTTTTTTTTTTGGATTGGCATATTGTACAGTTTGCTTGGGGCTACAGAAGGTCAAACTGGTTATGAATGAAAAAGAAGTCACAACTGACACCTAAACCTTTTCTCTCTCAAAGCCTCTCTCACCATCAGAGAAACTATGGACAACTGCCATGGACTCGTAGGTAATCACAGCATCAGGCGGTTTGTGCATTTTAGTAAAACCCAACTATTTTTATGTCTGAACTATGCGAGATGCTGCGTAGACTACTTTCATTAAACACTCCAGTGTTCATAAACAACTCAAGTTGAGTTCAGGTTCCAAGCTTCAATACATTGCTGTAATTCTCGACTTGAATGTATTGTTTATCAGCATTGGGGTGTATTATGTGTATATGTGCTTACCGTATTACTATATAGTTTCCAGTTAGAAACAGACAGGAGAAAAGGTTGAAAATATTTTTGTAAATATTTGTAAATAATAAATCAAGTTTGAAATTGGTTTACAGTAAGATGTTGAGAAGCATTCTTAAAGTATGACTGTTCTAGATATCCTGCATTAAAGCAAACTTGCTGAATAGTACTAGCTTATAATGGGTTTAAACAGAAAGTGGAATGCCATTATGAAAGTAGTCCAAGCATTTTTCAGTATGGAATATTAAAATGTGAAAAATCATGTTAATAAAAAAAATGTTCATAACAACTGTTGTCTGGTGCTCAATTTTACTGTACATTAAGCTCTTGGATATGGTTTTGTTTAAAATACATGAACTATATCTGGACCAGGCACAGATTCACCTCCCCTTTCCTTTCATACGTTTTTGTAACTCCAAAACAGTTTCAAGATGTTTTGCAATTAAATATTCCTGTATTGACCTGGGGTCTCCTTGTTTCAATGGCAATGAAGAGTGATCAAGAGATTTACTGTAGGCATAAATGAGGGTATAATTATATGAAATAAATTAGTATATGAACTGTGGATTATCAGCATTTTTTCATATGCCCTCTTTCAAACTTCGAACATTAGCATGGGCTTGTAAAGAACATGCAGTTGATTTATCCACAGATGGAAACTAACACTGTCCAGTGGCCACCAAATTTCACCTTGAGCCAGTCTGGCCTGTACATTTTGCAGAAAAAACACACCAATTATGTATGAGTTAATAACAAAAGTGCCCCTCCCCTCCAGGCATTTGGCACTTTTTTTGGTCAAATTCCCTGACATGGAAGCCCTTTCTTTGGTGAAATGCCCCACTCTCAAGGGATTCCTTAGGGGTAAAGTGCCCAGCTCCCAGAAGCAGCAAGATCCAGACTGGTTTCCAGAAACCTTTCTGAATTCTTTAATATTGAAATTTTTACTTTTTTTATTGTAGGACAGTATAAAAAATAATGGAAAACAAAATTTTTGTTCAGCATCAAGTCTGAAAAGTTTCCTGGGTAGCATGGCCCAAATTGTGCTTTAATGCTCGCAAGTTTTGGATCTGGTCCGAGATTTTCTTGGTTCCATTACTGCAGAAAAGGACACTTCAGTTATAAGGAGAAGCATGTTGCAATAGCATGTAACAATCGAACATATCATATTTGTGTAATATAATTCAGTGACCCTAATTTATCAGACTGACAAAAGCACTCCAGTATAAAAACAAAGCAAGTCTACTGTAAATATTAAACATTTAATGTATCTGCAAAAGTAAGTAACAATCTAATTGACAGTTCTTGTTGTTTTTATTCTTGTGTTATAATTTTATTTTTATTATATTTCGCACAGCTACAAAACAGAAATGAAAACGATGCCTTGTAGTGCCTCAACTGATGATGCCTATTGGAGTATGGGCACTTGGATTTGACTTGTATATAGATACTAATAAATTCATATCAGATTTGGGTGTGTTGGTGGCCTGAAAATCCACATTTCCAATTGCCCTAAAAAGCCCTTTTATCATGATTGCACACAGGGTCATTGAAAGTGCTTGTGTATGAACAAGAAAATGAAGGAAGAAAATAAAAAAGAATTGAAGGAAAGGCAAAAGAAAAAAAATGATTAAAGAAGGAAAGATAAAATGAAAGAAAGTTTTGATATAAATCTCATTACAGGTGTAAAAGCCTAACATTTCTGCTTTGATAAAACCTGTTGATTATCCTATCCTGGAAAGAGGTTACAAAAAATGACTGCTGTTGAACTTGAACTGGTAGACTTGTGACCCTTTTAAACTCATCACTTTAAAACTTAAGAAAAATTATTTTAGTCAGCAAACCCCAGAGCAAAATTGGCAATGACAAGACATTTAAACCTTCATAAAAAAAAAAAAAGAAGTTGGGAAATAGAGACTGAATGGTATGTTTTTTATATAGGTGTGGGGTTTGTGATGGAATTGGTTAGAGGGCTTAATTGGCAAAGATTACTGAGTGAAAACTGAAGAATTGACAAAATTGTTCTGTACTCCTGTTAGGGAGTGGTCATTTTATTTTGTGGAGACGGAGAGTGTCGATAATTTTTCAAGTGTAAACTCCTAAAACTTTAAAACCCTTCCCCTCGGCAGTTGTTGATTTTCATAATTTATCCAAGCCAGGGTCCCATTATTTGGGGTGTCGACCGTGAGCATTGGCTCCAAGATTCCAAGATGGTCTCTTTCATATCAGTCAGTGTTGTCATAACAGTTTTCTTTCTGCTACATGGATTTCTTTTCAATCCATCCAATAATGCAGTTTATTCTATCACTAGCAGCAAAGCATCTCATCTGTTGTCCAGCACGATCACAGTCCCAGGGAAGCCTTTGAACTCGACAAAGATGAACCTAAATTCATAGTTTCCTCTGGAACCCTGTGGAGACAAACAAATCATAACCACGGCGAAGCTATTAAGTGCATGATTGAACTGCTAAGAGTGGATTGTTTTTAAAGAAATAAAGCCAAACCTACCGAAGTCCACAAAAATTGTAACAACTCAAAAAAATAACACAATATTAATTAGTTTAAAACCATGGGAGCATTTCTTGGAAAACCATTGCATAACCTATTTTACTTATCCCATTCATGTCCTAACAAGTTTTGGTTTGTAGGAGACAGGGGGCTAAGTATTGTGTACGGCTTTCAAAATAAGAAAAATTATTGATAAAATACTAAAAGTATAGATTTTAAATGATATTTTAAGACCTTTTGTGCACTAGCTCCCCGAGAATGCTTATATGACATTTGTGAGGGGTTAGAATGGGAGTGAGAAAATGATGTGAAAGAAGGTCAAGAAGTATAATATTTGAATTTCAACCATATTTTAAAAACACTTGCAACCAAGCAGCAAAATCATACTTTTTCATTTTATTTTGTCTGTTTTGGGGAGGGAAGGGATCTGTAAAAAGTATGTTTTGTGAGCTCATGAAAACAATGAAAAATGGATAAATGCTAAGTTACTAATATTCGTTATGTAAAAGTATTTAATAGTCTGAAACAGAAAACCAAAAACAGCACACTGACATGAAGCAAAATCTTGTTATTGTAACAAGTTTAGGGAACCTTAACCCTTTCAGCCCAAAACTAACATTTGACATGTTGTTAAATTCTCCTAAACTGTGTCCATATGTTCCTTTTAAACAGTTTTGAAGAATTTCACTTTTCATACTGTGTGTGATCAATTCCTTTATTCTCACCACCAAACAAATTTTTTTGTATTGACATTGGTAAGGAGAAAATAGATGTTGATAAACTGGCTGGGGCTGAAAGGGTTAACAGATTCACTACCAAATCTCAAATACCATAACAGATATACCTGCTTAACATCGGCATGAACAGTACCCTTCTGTTTGGGACCTGAAACGTAGAACTTGACTCGCATGTAGTTTTCACCATTGACAATATACTCCTGGTAGCTGTAAATAAAGTGTCTAGTTTAACTAATTGTAATAAATACTGTAAGATTCCAAAATAATATAAGCCCTGGCACAAAATCCGAGATGCTAAATTCCTTCCAGTTAAGTTTGAAGGAGGCTAAGGACTAGTCCTGAAATGGACATAAACTAAAATATTTTTAAACACTATTCAACTTGCAGACTGTTTGCAGCTACATTGTATTTTTTGTTAAAATATGGTCTGAAAAGTGTCTTCAAAGTTTTCCATTTGTCCTCAGCTCTGCCTCAGGCAAAATAATATTCACTTTTAGGACACTTTTTCAGCCTTGGTCCTGACGAGGCGCATTACATTACCCCCAGACTGTACTGTATAGCTCGATACAAAAAGCATAGAGGAGGTTTATTCACTAATTAGATATTAATTATTTTTATAAAATAAGTATTAACTTTTTCATACACACACATTTTTCTAAGAGGTCACAGCTTTACAGAAACTGTTTCAAAAATTACTAATCAAAAACACCTGACATGACGCCTCCTGCCTCTAGACGTTTCTTCCCCATATGCTTTCATTGGTTCTCCAACTGCATCAATCACCTGTTTATAAAAATGTTGATCATTACCAGACAGTGCAAAATACTAATTTTGCATATTAAAGTTACTGATTATACTTAATTACTTTACAATGTAAACCACTGACAATATGTGTATTATCTGCATGTTGGAATAAACTACAAACCTCAGAATTGAGCTTGACCTTCTTCAGAGCATCAGAATAGACCTTGTTTGGACTAAAACCAAATAACAACTCGCTGACAACATACCAAATTAGTGCACCTATAATGTGACATATCAGTGTAAGTTGAAAAGATATAGACTGAACCTTAGTAACACCATAAGAGCATACAGTAAAAGATATAGACTGAACCTTAGTAACACCATAAGAGCATACAGTAAAAGATATAGACTGTAATGGGTCCCTTAAAGACAAATTTGTCACAAATTTCCTTACCGGTAACTGCAAAACCAACAAGAATTACCGCAAAGTAGCTAACATCCTTCCCTGCCTGTGCAACTGTCATTGAAAACAATGAAAAATGTTAGTTGCCAGGGACAATGGAGCCTGAGGCAATCTGACCTGAGTCCAACTGTTCAACTTTAATGTTTACTCAGAGCTTGACCAGCTAACTAACCTACCCTTTGCGCCAACAGTTAGTTGTGTCTGTGGTTGTTCGTAGGTTGACTGCATAATTTCCTGAGAATTTTTCTCCTTCTGTTCTTTGGATGCTTTTGAAGATAGCTTCCTACGATGACTAAAATCAACTGAATTCGTTCTGGATATACATCTAACAATACCAGGTCCAACGATGCGCGAGCGTCGTTGCAGCGAAACTGGCTGGCCGTCACTATGAGCAAGACAAACTTGGCCAAAAGTCCTCACAGCAATGCACGGTTTTGCTGGTGAGGCACGGTAAAGACAAGCTTTAATACCGTGTGAATTGATCAGTTGTGTTGCTCGTAATCGAAAGCTCAGATTCCTACAAAAACGCAACATGACTTGAAACAGAGAACCAGCTGACAGACTGCAACACATGAATCTCTACCGAGCCGCCATTTTGGAAAAGGACCACTCCTCACCAGCCCTAATTCCACGCAAGTAGCCCGGCCCGGACAAACCGCGCGGTACTTGCAAAAAAGTGTAGTGCAAATGTCTGTTCGATGGTTGCAAGAGTTTTATAATAAGAAACACAGTACATATAAACTCTTTCTTACATTACTTTTCTTTGCCGACAGTGAAAGGTCAACTGCGCAATTTTTTGATCAAAAGGTTGCTTACTTTGTCTTTGGCATTTAGAAATGTTATCCC
>JANSTQ010150444.1:9737-22123 GCA_026167885.1 Bergia puertoricense
TGGATCAGGTTTTATGTTCATGTATCATTTCTGGGCACAGAATTTGACCTAACATAACATAGCATAACATAACTTAAGGACGACCGTGCTAAAGGGAGCTCCAAGACAAGTTGTTTTAACCAATGCAAGACGTTTCCATTTTCATTCGAAACTATTCTTAATAATAATTTACATTTAAAGTATCAGCAAAGTTCTACTTTGATGTGTCTGTATTGATTTCATGGCCAGGTGTCTGGCTTTTCTCCCAGCTTTGTCGATCGAATACTTTTCATTTCATCGATGTATATCACGACGTCTCTACAACGATAAGGCCTGATCACAGAAGACGTAGAATGCCATGTCACGATATCTGTGCAATGCAGCGTAACATTGTCGTGAAACAGCTCATCAGGCTAGCAGCAGATCGATAAACTGTACTATTTCAGAATCTTCAACACACTGGGTATTCTGACAGCAAATGGCCTACCCACGATTCCCAGCATTTGAAGGTAATTTGGGCTTCGTTTGCAAGATTAATGACTTGAAATTGATACCTGCCGGTCCTGGATTCCATCTTTAAAAATTGTTACTTCTTAATGCAGCTGCGCTTTTAAAGTCACTCTTTTAAAAAATCCCGGTACACGTTATCAAAAAGTCTTCGAGTCAGCAAGCACTAGCCCTAAATGAAGAATAATTTCCAATACAAACGACAAACAACAAATCAACTGCATGTAAGTGCAGTACAACAATCTTTTCAAATAGAGGAACGGCGACTTGGATGCCTAGATCCTTGTCGGGAATTGGAGAAGTAGCCGAGCATTAGGGCTCAGCATTCGACTTGAATCTCCGATAACAATTCTATCTCCAAAACTTCTATACAACAATATATTCTATACAATATTCTCAAAAAAAAGCCTCACGTTGGATCGATATTTCGCTCACAAGCTTCAGTTAAAGAAACGTTGGCTATCTTAAATTCAAATACTTTAACATAATTTTTGAACAACAACAGTAGTTTTGTGGTATCATGCAGTGTCAAATATTCAAAAACAAACAACACTGCAATACTTTGTTTCTTATACCGTTTTGGTTTTCATAAATCGCTTTGACGTTTCCTTTCGTTTGAAGTCTTTAATGACCCTCCAGAAGCTTCGTAAATAAAAATTGTTGCATGAAATGCACAACTCTTTTTAGCAGTGAAAGGAATCCTTTCGCGCCGTCTTGCCACCCCAAAAAACAGCTCTTTAAAATTTTCTTTTCTTTTCAGACTCGATAATGTCTAATAGCTAGTGCTAATCAAACGTTCCTTAAGAGGTGTGGACGAAGAAAAATCTTAGATTTAGCTAATCTACTTTACGTTGATATGAAATTTAAAAACACAAAAACTAATGATAGGTAATGAAAGTTTCAAGCTTAAAACATAAAATAAAACATCCATAATTTAAGATCTTATTTTAAGAGTATACCTTACAGCCATTATTCGTTTTTCACGCAGAAATTCGAAAAGATTGTTCCATTTCTTACAACTTTCCAAAGTTTCTCTCCTTTAAGGCTTTATGTTGTGTCGTATTCAATCATTGGTACTTCTCGAACTGTTGATGTTAAAATGTCAAAAATATGATTTAATATTTTGTTTTATGCGAAGAAAAATGCTTAGATAATTTGATTCTTAAGTTGCAATAGCTTTCTTTAAGGAATATATCAATGCACCTTCACAACTAAGATCTCAACCGCGTAAAAAACATGCATAATTAGTAAGTGAAAGCAAATACTGGGATCATAGTGTCTTTTCGTTTGTTCGTCAACTACGTTGTTTTGCGTAGGTTAAAATGGAAGGTATATGAGACGAAACGTTTTCTTGCTCAATGTAAGCTTTGTAGAATTTCTTGATTGACTCTACACTGAAACAGTTTATGTACTGTCATTCATTCAGTCTTTCCCATTTATTTCACCGTAATTTCGTACTCGTTCGTTATCTCAAAATCAATCAAACAGACAACCAAATGAGGTACTTGATCGCATATATCAACAAACACCCGAAAACAATCAAAGCATGGGTTTAAGTCTACGACTAACTGGCACAACTGTCCTTCCCGAACAAACCCCTTTTCTTTGCCTTGTTAAGAAACACCGACAGCCTACAAATTGCAGGGAGTGCGTATATTTAGTTTAAAATATCCAGCCGAGTCATCCAATATAAATTTGCACCACACAGGTCATCTCCGATCTTTTATTTACTTAAAAGATACATTGGCTTCTCAAAAATGAGTCAGAGCATTACGTCAGCAATAGGTTGGAAATTTGTCGATATGAAAATAAATTGTTTGAAGCAATTGTGATAAACGTTGTTTGCAGTTTGTTCTCATAGATACCGTGGGAAAGCAAAATGGAAGCAGACCCTTGTTGGGATGCTTCACACGACAGCATGTTGAGATGAAATCACAAAAGTCTTTACAATCTGTTTTTAAAACATAATTTCCTGGGTTTTTTACATAAGCCTAATACAATCGTGTTAGCAATACTGCGGTGATAAAATAATTGCACGCTCTTTTAAACATTACACTTAAGTTACAAACATAATTAACATGCATGATTCACAAAATACTACATATATTGACCAAGATATACCAACTCTTATCCAACAAAGGACGATATGGCAGAAGCCAGTTTTCTTCCTTTTGAACCAGTTGCTATAAAATTACCTGTTTATTGTGCTTGTCTTGAAGAGTAGAAATCGTTGGTATTAGTCGTTCTAACCTTTGAACCAGTTGTCAAAATTGACCTATCTGACCTATAAGATGACCATTCACTTTGCTTGCCTTGAAGAGAAGAGATGATTGACATTATTTTTTTAAGTTTTGAACCATTTCTCAAAAATCCATGAAGAGACCATTTACTTTGTTTGACTTGATTGCAGGAAAGGTAGAAAGGTTTGGGGTTACTCAATCAGTTGACAAATACCCATAAGATAACCTGTAATGTCTTGTTTGTCTTGAACTTAGTCTTATTGTTTGATGCCATTTATTTTTCATTTCCAAAATTTGAATATTTCACGTCTGAAAAGGTAGCGAAACAAGGGTTAATTTAGTAACGGTTTTACCTATAATTCACGTTGGGTTCTAGACTAGTAACTTTGTTCGATCAGAAACAAGGCAAAAATTTATAGCAACCAGAGCCCCTGAGCTGGGCCATAACTAATAAGAGCTAGAGGTGCTAAGGTGTTCTTACGTGGTATTACTATACAAAAAATTGCGATGTAGTGAACTTTAAAAACATAGACGACTTCATGTCTTTTGGTACATGTCATTTGTCAATTTGAACATAGGCGTTTGTTAAGGCAGTTGGCTAACTTACAATACGTCAAGGTAACTAGTGCATATAAAATTGGGTAGCGCTACTGAGGTGACACCTTTTCTCCATTCCCCTTTGTGAATAACCGAATAAGCTCAGGCTTCCAACTTGCCAATCATTTCTGAAAATTTTTTAACCACTGAAATTTTTTAGCAAATAGCAGCTATCTTTTAATTTATATATGGAAAAACTTTGTAGATATAATTTGCTCCGTATAACCCTATCCAGTTCGAATTTAATTTCTTGGCATAGAATTACTAAATATTTTAGTTTATAATTGGAATTATCAAACTAAACTTGAAGCAGACCTGGTTAACAACACTCTTCTTTCCTTGCCTCATCGCTTCGGAGCCGATCCTGTTCCGTCCACAGCACAGGCACCCCAAGCCGAGAGACTTATATTTTATAAGACTTTGTGTAAATAAACTCAGCTGTTGCTTCGTTGTGCATTAAAACTGGTATTCTTAAATTGCTTGAAAAAAAAAACCCAAGCCCTGGGTTGCTTTATATTTTGAAATAGATTTTTACTGATGAATTGTATATTATGTCAGTTTTTAAAATTTGTATTTTTAATTCTTAACAGAAATGTGAATAAAGTTCACTATATTCTTAAAAAAAACCCAAAAGTACAAGGATGATAAATCAGGCAAAGCAACTTTATTGATGCCATTTGCACGAGTTTTGAGGATTTCAGGAAAATAATATTTATTCCAATATAAATTCTTACTCGCTCTATCTGCGGGCCAAATTACTGACTCTCAACTGTGGATTCCTTTGTCCCAGCAAACAACACTTTCTTGAACAATTACATAAACTTTGTTACTCTTTTTTAAAAAATTTTCTTGTGAAGTGTTATTTGTTTTATATTCAGTTTTCATATTGAAACCTTTTTATAAATTTCCTTTTCAACAGTTAAATATGTTTTGGATTTCACACTGAATACATTTCATGTGATACTTTGGTATCTCTACAAAACTCTAGTTTTGTTGAGTTTCTCCATTTTGTTTTTACAAAATAAAATACAAAAGTCAAAATACATATTCTTTTCATGCTATCTTTTCAGAAGTGGAATATTGTGAATCTAAACTTTCCCATAAGCCATGAAAAGTTTTTTTGTGTGTCTCCATGTACGTAAGCGAATGAAAAAGTGACAAGTTGACAGCTGTTTGGTATTTTTAGTCAGACAAAAGGATATTGTTTTTTTTATTCATCATGACATGTCACATTAGAGAAGTTTTTGTACGTGCAACAATTAGGAAACTGCTTTAAAATAAATAACAATAAACTGTTGTCCTTAAAAAGGTGCCGGATCAATGGTCGTTAGGGCGAGAAGAATATATAACACACTGAAACCAGAGGGAACTTCGCAATTTTAAATCGACTTTGAATCAAGGAAGCCGCCCCAAGGCCGACAAGCGAGAATGAGGCCGATCGAAGGAATATGTAACTTTTTCTCTCTCGTATTTCCCTCCCCTGCAGTGTTCTTCTAGAATCTGGCAGCAAACCAAACCTCTGGCACCCAGAGTACATAAATAAGCCCGAAAGACCTAACAACCTTTAAGATTATAAAATTATAAATTATAAATGCTGTAAAAACATCAGTTAGGTGGCCCCCTCCCCCAAGTAACTCTACTTTCACCTAATACTTCGAGTTTACTCAACACATTGACGCGGAGGTGGTCGCTTACATTATTGGCAAACATCGCAGATATATGCCGAGCAATGAACGGAGTGTCAGACCTAATTCTGTTAAATGTTTTGTATACAAAACGTGATATATTTAGCCTTAGGAAAGTGTTACCTGAAATATTTTGTATACAGAACGTGATATATTTAGCCTTAGGAAAGTGTCACCTGAAATATTTTCTCTGTTGTGCGACATTTTTTCTGACATACCAGAAATGCCACTTCCTCCATCGAGGCCTACTGATGCGAAATGACGAACATGCTTTCATCGGTCAACTGAGATTATAAACATATTTTTCTTGTCGATATATATTTCGTTATTTGAATGCGTCCAGATGAGTTCTTATGCCCCTGTCGTCACGTCCTCTGTATTGCTCGTTCCGGATTTCCGAAAACGGGTACTTAAGGAAGTGAACTGAAAAGCGCATATCAATCTACTCACAAGGTTAACTATGTTCTAAACTCGGTAGTGACAAAAGTTTTTGCATTAAAAAGGAAAGTCGGTTAAAAATAAAACTGTGTTTAAAAGCTACGACTACTTACCGTGACTCCTGCGGATTATGGCAGCTATTTCTTGGTCAATAAGCGTACTGACTTTTGGAGCACACGTCAAAGCAAAACCAAACGTGGATGTTTTGTTGGATTCCGTCGGAATGAGTCACTGCAACGCTGCATATATAGCAACCTCAGCCCTTCCGCAAGTTGAGAAAAATAAACGACTGAATCAGTTAATTCAAGACCGTTGCAGCTCTGCACTGCTGCATCGTTGTCAAACTCTACCTTGTCTACATCAGTACATGCACTCTCTGTAACCTCTTGCTCGTTATGTCTTCTTAGCTCTTTTATTGTTTTCATGAAAGAATATAATGAGTTGAATGCGTGCTGGTATTTGGCAGATTATCGGCTTATCGACCCATAGCAATTACTATGCTTCACACAAGGTGCTTTTTTTAAACGGCTGCGCACATATACTGTTTCCAACATAACATGACTAAACAAAGACACAAACAACACGAGAAACAAAGTTTGCCGACCAGCCACAGGAATCGGAGTGAAAAACAAAACAGTATGAAAGTAGATTTCCATGCCAATACCGACTAATTCCTATGTAATTTTGTAATGGAAAATATTTCTTCCTTTGGAAAAACTATTTTAAGTTTTGTGACTTTCACAGACACGAGATAGACGAGCAAGACGTGATAGACTGCCCCTGATAAACAGGGAACCCACGCATAAGCCACCTCTCGTTTAGTTCCGAAACCACCCGTTCGGCAAAATCAGGTTAAGCCGGAAATGGCTCAAGATATCAGTTCACAATGATGTCAAAATAGCACTTTAAATTACCGAACATGTCGTTTCCACAAAGTTGCTCTTGGTGATAGCATCTTTTTATCTAATCGTCCTTCTAAAATCGTAATATGTCTGTGCTTTTTTGAGCAATGCACATATGCATGCACTACTCGACTAAGTTACTACTACCTCCTGAACTGAAGATAATGTTTTAGCTTATTATAACATATGTTACTATTTATATTACTATGTTACTTGTTTAACACGAACCGTAATAGATCTGTGGTGAGGATCTGCCCTTTGACTTATAGCTCCCTTATCATATTTCAAAAACGAGTTTGTGATATACGTAGTTGCTAAAATATGTTGCTTAGTTACTGCCCTGAGCACAGAACCCATTCATGTCCACAGACTTTATCTTCTTCAAGTCAGACAGCATCAGTAACAATGATAATAATGGCGAAAATTAAAACGAACTGAACCTTAACATTTTCAATAAAATTTGAACCTGGTATTTGCATTGTAGCAAGCAGTTTTAGATTTAGTTGATAAAAATCTGAATGTAGCCTACTCTTATGTATTTCTTGTCAAAGCTGACAGGCTGATATCCCAAAAAACCTCCTGTAACATAGCTGACAAATTCGCGCAATCTCTTTGTATGGCGTGAGCGTGCAACTAAATCCGAACATACGCACGGCCGTGCAATGAATTTGATGGGTCAGCATTTAGTGTTAGCGCTCGCGCCACGGAACTTTTCACAGTTGCAAATTTTCCTCGAGAAATGGTGGAACACTGTTGCGAATTTGTCAACAATGTTGTAAAAGAAATTGGTCCACGTTTTAGCTGTGGAAGTTTTGAGAAGAAGCTAGACTGAATGAGACTGAATGAGAAACTAGAGAAGCTTTCTCTTGAGCTCTCAAAACTTCCCGCGTGCATCCATAACTCGATAGACGCACGCTAATCATGGACCGTTTCTTAATTATCATCACCGAATTACTTGGTAACACATCTCTCACAGTGCCGATTACAGAGTACCGGTCACCGATGACAAAATCGGCCCATCCAGACCAGAATTTACAAAAGTCTGGCCGGGATGTTCTTCTAATGCGTTCCAAGATGAGGCAAAAGATATCAAGTAATATTAGTTTTAAAGAAAATTGATTTTTCCCCGGCCGGTCACTTTCGACCTCTTAACCTGTGTGGTGGCACGTGGACTGGCGTGTTGTCAAGTGCACTTTTCAATGAATCAAAGCACGGCGACTTGCATTCGTAAAAATGAAAAGCCACGTATTTATTCACGGCCTCCGCTCACCCTAGCAATTATCAATAAACTGAAAGTACTTCAAAGAGGGGTTGATTCTATCGTCAATAGTTTAATTTGTATAGTAATTTGTTTTATGTTTTGACTAGTTGTTTTGATATCTTTACGACTTTAGTATTATCGGTTGTCCCACGACTGTAAGTTATATTTCCGTTTTTCTTATCAAATATGCACGTAATTCAGCCTTTGGCTTCGATGTATCATGATAAGTAATAGATTTATTGTTTTTTTAAGATGGCTGATTCTCCGTCGACACCTGTAAACTTTATTTCTGAGAACTCTTTGGTTTTAGTCTGAGCGATGTTTGATAGGATTTTGATTTAATGTTAATGCAGAACTTCACAGTTCATTAAACTTGTATAATCTACGTTTAGGGGGAGCTATAAATACAGCAAACAGTGCGATATACCACTCACATGACCTGCAGTGGAGGTTATTATTCTCTTTCATTCAATTATTGAGCCATTTAAGGATATGTCATGCATTACCCGTGGAAATCTCAAAGTTTCTTGACTTAGTTGTTCCAATAGCATTTTGCAGATTTATGTATTATCAGTTCTACAATAGCTGATCTTAATGTTTTTCAAATCTTTTAAGATCAAGATAACAACTAAACAAGCTTTTAATTATTTTTGTTACTTAAGCAACACAGAGTCTTGAGACCTTTAAGCCTTTCTACCATTGTACTGAAATTTTTTTAGCACAACTGGCGCGGTATCAAATTTTTATATTCTATTGCAACTTTTGACATAATTTTTACAACAAAACCAACCACATGTCCGACCCATTACTGATTCAATACAGAAGTAACACATCATGTTTACTTGCAACCTATTGTATGAGGAGGAATAACCCTTCAGACTATGTTAAAATCGGCTCAATGTATGTTCAATTTTTCAAACACGAAACTTTTGAAACTCAAAATTTGAGAAAAAAAATAATTCCAATGTAAAACTGAACGAGAGTGTTATGTTTTTCGGAAAAAGTTTTGTTTTTGCAAAGTCTTAAGCCGGACAACCTAAATATGTCGTGCTGGGCAAGGATTCCTCCAAGTGTCCAGATGACATCACCGGGAAAAAAACAAATTTCTGAGTTCTTATCAATTACTTTAATTGTCCTGCTAATTGAATGCTCCCACTCATTGGTGGGGCCAAGAGGGAGTGTACAATGGAATGGTGTTCATTTTGTGAAGTCCAACATCACATCTGCTGCAAACGGTCCAGGCCAAGCTCCACGTGTCGGAAATAGGAATTTCACAGCTGTTTCGTCACCGGAAACAGTTAAAGTGACGAAAACATTTTGTTTAATTTTGGATATTACACACACTTCACACTCCATCTAACTTACGGCTTAGAACAAATTATGAGTTAATTTAAACATTGCTAAAATACGTATTTTAGATAAACAAGTTGCTTCTATTATGGGTACAAGTGAGAATGTTAATAGCACTGATCCCCTAGAGACATACTGCCCACAATGTACAAAAGTCAAATCCTACGTGAAAATATTCCTCCCACATTCGATTATTTTGTAGTGACAATAAACTCTCTGTATTGGCTGGTATACGATACCTGCTAAACGCCCACACTTCCCATACGATACAATTGAATAGAATCGACGAAGTTTTTTGCATTTAAAATCATTCTATCCTCAACCTCGTACTCCGATGAACGTTAACCTTCAAATCGAACAAATGGCCAAGCAATTCATGTTTTGCCTGTCAAATGAGCCGACGAACTTTCAATTTATGGGTAAGTGGCTACACACATCTCAGTAGAAAACAACCAATTACCTAAAAGTCTTTTTTATTCTAACATAATTTGCTTCGCCTTGATAACGACACGGTTTCCATGAATCGAGTTTTTGACAATTGTCTCGCGGCCATATCGTGGCATTTGGATTTTAAAACGCCGTTTGTTACCCGCCATATTTCATTATTCTCCCGAGTATTCTAGAAACACTGTTCACATTAAGTTTTAATTGCTTTTCCCCCAAAAGTTTGAAAGAGTCAGTTCTGTATAACTTCCGCTGTAATTTAAACGAGCAAAACTGAAACACTGAGAAAACAAATTACGTAATTTAGTTTGAAAAAAATTCATGTATTAGTCGGTCATTCCCCGAAAGGAATTTATTGCGTCATAGTGGGAAAATATCCGTTAAGATCATGATTTACAGTTTACTTATTACATGAATGAATGAATACAAATGAATATGAATGAATGAATGAATGAATGAATGTGTTTCATCGTTATGCAGTTCGAAACGATTGCATTTTTCTCATATGCTCCGAAGGATAATTTGAACTTGTATCAAGGAATAACATAAAATATAGACTGACGAGAAATCACGTTATGATATTTTTTAAAATGGACTGAAAAAAAAACCGAAATTTTTTTATAATTAATTAAATTTGAAATAATGAAACCTTGAGTCCTAACACTTTCGAGATATATGAACTTTTAGGCTTTCATGTTTTACATATTATTATATAACGTGGTATAATACAATATAACAAAAAATACTTTGATATGATATGATATGATATGATATAATATGATATGATATGATACGATATGATATGATATAATGATGGTATACAAGTTTCACTATAAAAGTTAACCAGCGCAAACAAATCGAGGTTTCGATATCCGCTAGATATCATTTTCAAGATGGAATAAATGAGGTCAAAAGCTATATTTATCCATTAAGAAACAGAGGCTAATTATTCAAGTACACTAGGGATCTGTCACGGATAAAGGGATAAAAAGGGTTATTGAAATACCATGTGCGCTTGTTTGGTGTACGTTTCGTGCAAGAAAATGAGTGTATCTCAATTTTACTGTGTTCACGGTAAAGTGGCAACGTTTTTTCACCTTTTTCTCTCGTTTTGAACGTCATATTTTTATTAAATTGTATTAAAAAAAAGTATTTACAATAAATGGCTACTATGAGGTGCGTTGCTGATAACAAAGTTATTTTTCGCTTTGATTAAAATGATTTAAACGTAAAACAAGAGTAGAGCCCTCCAATATTCCCACTCAGTTGAAAAAATAAAATTCCCCAACCAAACATAACTTTTCACTGATCTGAACACAAAGTAAAGTTCCGTTAGTCTGGCCCCCACCGACCACCAAGATGAGCCTACGAACCCAAAATCGTGGTCATATTTTTGAGATAGAACAGTACGATCGTTTACTCGCATAATGGCAGAGAGTAACTCAGAGTGCGTTTCAAATGACATTGGAAAAATTGCAAGTTTTCTAGAAGAAAGTATTGCCACTTCAAACGTCTGAAGACTTTTCACTGATATGAGATCTCCCGAGCCCAAATAAAAATTTCCTGAAAATGTTGTGACCTTGAAAAAAAATTATTACTGGCTTTTATCAGACCGTGTAACCCTGTACCACTGTAACGTTTCGCGACAATATTAAGTGTTCTAGAACACTGGCAGTTTAGGATTTGTTCTATTATTATCTTTGTTGTATGACTGAGACTAGAGGTCACACTGAAGGGCACCGAATCTTGTTTAAATCGTCTGGTATTGTTATCGTAACGTTTCTGAAATTAGGCCTGATATAAACATTGCTTTTACAATTTTTTGCCCGCAACAAACCTTTTTCCCGTTTCTCAAATAGGAATTATTTTCTTAATTGTCTTTAGTACATAGTAAAAACAATACTTCTGCGTAGTTTGTCTTCTCTATGACGCGTTGTAGTGTTTTCTCTTGAAAGCAGATCATTCTAAAGATACACTGAAATTAGATGTTATTTTTGGTCGTGTTAATACGTGGACCCTCAGGGAGGTCTATACTCATTAATTTCGGGCACGCACAATCTATCCACGTATGTCATTACATTAGCAGAAACAGTAAACGTGTTGTATTTTTGGACCATCAGTTTGTCTATAATTAGAACTGCGTTTAGTTAAAAGGAATGAATCTGTTGTTACTATTTCTATCGGAAACAATTCATCGCTATTTCATTTCTCAACAACGTAAGAAAGTGTACAACGAAATTTATTTTAAAGGAATTAAGACATTTTAAACATATTCATAGTATTGATATCGTACGCCAGGTTTTACAAATTGAACGGCGTGTTTGCATCAATTTCATAAAAGGCTCCCTTGACTTGAACCATAGTGAGTGATTAAATTTTGACAATAACAGTTACCTAAATTACTGCAACTCCGTTTTAATTTAACTATAAATTGTCTCTCTGTTAGTTTTGCTTTAAGACTTGTTCGTGTACAAACAAAACACTAGCAGAAACGAGCGGACGAAAATAGTAAAGGAACTCGAAAGAAAATGGGAAAACAAAACTTCAGAAGACGTCTTCGTTGTCGTCACGTTCTAGAGTGTTTAGTCTATTTCGGACGTCGTACTCCTTCAGTAAAATTTCAACTTGACCTCAAATGCTCGTCTTAAATAAATTGTATAAGTATGTATGTATGTATGTATGTATGTGTGTGTGCATGCGTACATATATGTATGTATGTATGTGTGTATGTATGTATGTATGTATGTATGTATGTATGTATGTGTGTGTGCATGCGTACATATATGTATGTATGTATGTGTGTATGTACGTATGTATGTATGTATGTGTGTATGTATGTATGTATGTATGTATGTATGTATGTGTGTGTGTATGTATGTATGTATGTATGTGTGTGTGCATGCGTACATATATGTATGTATGTATGTGTGTATGTACGTATGTATGTATGTATGTGTGTATGTATGTATGTATGTATGTATGT
>JANSTQ010150456.1:1626-11790 GCA_026167885.1 Bergia puertoricense
CATTTGTCATATTTCACAAATATTAATCCGAATAAGTGCAAATCATCTTACTTTGTTCCTTGACGAACCGACAAAAGATAGTTACCTACAAATAAAGCCATTCAACACTGAGTTATGTGTTGAGTCACTGAGTAGTCTGTTCTTTGTTGTTACTTTACCAATGGTATGTAACTAGTTACTAGTAAAGGTTGTCATTAAGGGTCTGACTTAAATCTATAAGGGCTACTTGTTCATCTACAGTTTTATTAACTTGCATCTGAGTATTATCTTTTTTTATACTGGCGAAATTAAGAACGTTTAAGCTTTCTTACAACCTCAAACTCAGTACAGTAAGTTAAATGTTAATGTGTCATTAATTGCCACCCATAACGATATGGGATGGCTTGATGGTTTTCAAATTGAATAGAATTATGAGTTAACAGTTTTTATTCAGTGTACAGCGTCTACTATCAAAATAGCAAACTTATACTTTTAAAATACAAGCATGACAGTGGAATTGGTATCTTTCATTGACTTTTGTGATTATCTATACACCGTTGCATTAGTAAAAACGTAACAGATCTCGTTGTCTCTTAGTAATTGTGAATACTTGTGCTTATTTTATTGTTGTGTTTAGTACCATTATCAATTTTAATTATTATATTAACAATAAAGAATACCAAGCGTCCTTGCAATTTTGAAGTAGCAGGAGTGATAGAGTATACTTACAAACCATATAAACAAAAACTAAATTTCAGGTTGCAATGCTATTGGTGTAGCCAACAAAGCTACTATACCAGACTCCAGGTTTTCGGCATCTTCATATTACGACTCAAACTACGCTCCTTATAACGCCCGACTTAACGGTGATCTTTACGGCTGGACAACAGCGGCAAACGACAAAAATACTGGCTACCTTCAAATTGATCTCGGAGCAGTGTATTCGATCTGCGCCATAGCAACACAGGGCAGTAAGTTCAACGATGAATGGGTCACAAAATATACACTGGAGCTGTCAATGGACGCCATTTCGTGGACGATTTATCAAGAGGACAGCAGAATTAGGGTAACTAAACGTGTAAATTGTTTTAGTTAAACAAATGAGCGAACTATACTTCTCATGTCACAGAATATTCAATCGTGGCAACATTGTAACTTGTCTTTTTTCAACAAATGAGTTAACTGTTCTTTTTGTCACATATTAATTATGGAAAACGTTTAATTTAATTGTACTAATTTTTGTAATGGAAATTGTTTTAATTCATACATTTACAATTTTTCTAGGAATTCATTGGCAACAACGATAGAAATCAGGTTGTTAAGAGAAGTTTACAAAGACAACCACAAGGAAGACATGTAAGACTGTTCCCGAAGGGCTATAACAACTGGCCCGCAGTAAGGCTTGAACTTTATGGAGGTAAGTTGTTATAACTGTATAGAGGTCGTTTAAAGTTAAAAACAAAATTTTGGCTTTACCCTTTACCATGTTTTGTCAGGAATAGACGTGAGCTTTGAACACCATCTGTATATTTGATGCTGAAAGTTTTAACTTCGTTTTCCTAACTCTTTCGATGTAAAATAGAAAGCAGTTTATTATTGTTTTCGTATGATATGATTTTGCTTAAAAAACTTAGGCCTTTGACTCAACTTTTATGAAAACTGCTGTTGAACGATGTTTTACTGGTCAGGTACAGCTTGTCGCTACATAATGGTTAATTTTAATTAAAGTAAAGTTATAAATAATGGACAAGTGCGTATAAACATAAAATGTTTTCCAAGGAAGTTAACGACACTAAAAGCTTTTTATCTGCAGTGCTTTAAAAAAAATAAAAATGTATGGATTTAGCAGCTGCCTAATGTAATTGTAAGCATGAAGCAAGATGGAAATCAAGTAACATGCTTTTTATGTTGCAAACAGGATGCTAAACATTTTAAATGTAACGTTGCAAAGAAGCAATAAAAAGATGCTCAACATTTTGCATGGTCAAGATGAAATCAAAACTGTACAGACAACTGCAGTGTTGCTGAGTGTTTCAGTAGCAGGAGGTTTTACACGTTACAGAATACCGAAATACGTATGGTTACTTCATGGCTGGTTCGCGCGTGCGATTTTTATCGATTTTCGATCGAAGCACAACAATGGAATGAGCAAAGCACGTCACCTAGTAAGTTTGCGATACTTTAAAACGAGTGAATGAAATCGAACTAGTAATCTAACTATGCAGTATTTTTTTTTTTTTCATTATATGAGTATCTGATTTTGTAGCCGCCCTCTTTCTTTATGGAACTGCAAAATTGATAATTTGAAATCTGAAAATGTTGAACAGTTATGATGCATGGGTAACAACAACACGAAACCTAAAAACTGTAAAGCAACCCAACATATTTTAGGCTTCATCAGGCTTCAATGCAATATATTATATATGCAATGTATTGAATATATGCTCACCCGACTTGTTCTTAGATTTCTACCTAATTTTAAAAAAATTGAATTGCTTAAAACTCGTGTTTGCTTATAGCACTTAGCAAATGTTAGCGTACATTAGTTTCTGTACTTCAAATCAACGTTGGAGATCGGGTAAGAGAATAATTAATGAAGTACTTCTGTCGCCAGTCAGCTCACTAAATATCGACACTGCTGGCACTTGCCGGCCTTTGATTTCGACGCTTAAGCGACCTACAAGAGATGATGAACTCCTGAATTGAAATATACTAGCCTGTCGTGTTTTTTTTTCACTTTTTCTTTCTTCAATAAGCTATTCCACTGGCAAGTCCAGTGGTGCAAATCTTGAAACCATTATTAGTGACAAAACAAAATGAAGAATGTGTGCAGGCAAATATTTTACCGCACACAACCGGCCATTTGGGAAAAGGCAAGAAAACTTCATTATTTTTTTCACAAGTGAAAACTATCGCTCGTCCAATCAGAACACGTACGCATACCGTGTTCGCTTTATTGATAAACACATGTATAATTTTAAAAAAAATCATACTCATATAGTATTAGACTGTAATTAAATACCCCATGTGATTCGGCAGAAAAAAAGTTATTTTTGAAAAAAAGAATGTATACTCCAATCATAAGAAGAAAGATTTTAGAAGTAATGGGGACCTATCGAAATTGATGAGTTGGACAACACTCATTGAGCAACTTTATGAATCAATAAGTAAAAAACATTTTCTCAAAAGATATTTGGATCACTAATGTTTGATTTTACAAGTTGCTGATAAAAATCCATTTTTCATTATGAAAATCTCAAAGCTGGCTGAATAACTAATAATTAGCTAATCTTTCTTCACGTTTTTTAGAAAGTTTCTTAATCTAGCCTGTAGCTTTACTGAATCCTCGAATTCAACCAGGAAATGCACTGGCAGACACTAACACACGCGAGCTCCGAGACTCGCCATTACAAGCACATGGTTCTCTACCTCTGTCTACGCATGCACGTCTTAGATACACGTGACTCACAGGGGGAGAGTTCACTACGCATACACTACATAGCCTGCAAAAGTCAATCGACCCAAATCCCTTTAGGTTGTTGCCCGTACAACTTTATTTTTTTTATAAAGAAATAACTTGTTAAATAATCGAAGCTTTTTCTGTTTTATAAGAAATTGATCGGTGCAAACCCAATCCCTGTCAACACGGCGGAGCTTGTTCGAATGGTGTCAGCAGATACACGTGTTCTTGTCCAGCAGGTTACAATGGGAATAACTGTGAAACAGGTCAGCAAATCATGTTGTGTTTTCATGTTGTATACAATAGCAAAACAGAGTTAGCAGCAAGTACATGTAATAATTGTATAGAAGACTGAGAAGCCGATGAAAGTTCCCAAATGTCTTGTTATCATAATTATTCGAATTGGCAGCTACGTATTTGAAGAGTAATATTTTGTTTAATATTGGTATTTGGGGCGGGAGCACGGTTATCTTCTTCAGGCGTTGACTTTAAGCCAGAAAGCCCAGGCTTACTAACTTTTTCTCGACATATTTATTATCCGAACATTTTTTTCCATATATTTAATTTTCTCGTGATCTGTATAAGTTGCAATGAAGTATAAAAAAATAATGCCTGTATTATTTATAAGCCTCTTCTTGACCCTCCAATCCCGCCGCTCTCGCGAAGTTTGGAACGGGCTTACAAATCAAAAATTGCCAGCTATGCTGCTGTTCTTACGTGTTCTAGCTTTCCCTCCACCAACATACTCATAGGAAGGGGAAGACTGGGAGGAAGGGGAAGGGAGTGGGGGGTTAACCTCGCCTCTGTAACTCCAAACTTATTAGGTAATGTTATGAAACTTGGAAATAACTAATTAAACTAATTACCTAATTAAGTTTGACCTTTTTGCCTACGAAGTCAATCTAGCTTTTTCAAATTTTTGAGTTACGTTACTCCACAAAGGCAATCTAATTACAAAAATTTCCATAATAAGAACAATTGGTGTAGTCATGATGTATTTAATAAACGAGAATGTTTGAACTGAAAGATGGGGATGAAAACTTAGTTGTAACGATTGACACAGTCCATTAAAAAACAACAACAACAAAAAAACTATATCGGTATTAACATATAGTAACATTAAGGTAGAGCGGGAAGTTTTAAAATCTTTCGAAGGACGAGTGACAGCCAGTCATATTTTCAGACTTCATTTCTACATTCGCACACTTCGTAGCCTTGTAGCTATATAAAACTGTAAGTTCGCTTCTGGAAATCTAAAAGACGACGGGCTAATGAACACGTTTTGTTTTGTCTGTATTGCTTTGTCTAACTGTTTAAGTACTGAAAACAATGGCCAATGTCATTTACGTCAACCATCAATTAAAATTCGTGTGAAATTTGGAGCAACCAGTTTGAGGGAATTCATGAGTTCAAATTTGTTTTGAATTGTATATCATAAATGTTAAAAATGAAAAGTATTTGGTAAGTGAAAAAACTTTATTCTATTTTTATTAGATGTTGATGAGTGTTCTCCCAACCCGTGCCAAAACGGTGGAGCATGCAAAGATGGTGTCAACAGTTACACATGTTCTTGCACAACAGGTTATTCTGGGAATAACTGTCAGACCAGTGAGTAAGAATGAATCTCTTCCCTGGTGGCATAACCTAATTATTTAGCATTTAGGTATAAGCGGAGAGGGAAGATAATCCGTAAATTGGCTTTGTAGATGTCTTATGATTTCGTTAAAACTTCACCTTTAAAGTCAGTCATTTAGGTAGCACAAAAAAGCCAGGTTTTACTGAACAATTCCTGAGGAAAAGTTATCATTTCCGTTACTGATATTGTAACAAAACATATTTTTCAAACTGGTACTAGCCATTCGGCCCCGATTTCATTTGCAATTTAAACCTTAGAGGTTTAATTCGTGGTAGTTTGTGATGGAATGACTTGTATTTCCCCAATTTTTATCCGTTCCAAAACCTGAGGAATTTTTGAAATGGACTAGTTTATAGTACCTTAAGTCCAAACAAACGCGAATTTAATGACGTTAAACTGATAACGTACCTCATGTATATGTAATTAAAACAAAAGGAAGTATGCATAAAACAACATAAAACAGGATTTTTTTTAAAAGCGTTTCATTTTGGTCTTTTCAATTTTAATCTTGATTATTTCCCTATTTGAGGATGTAAAAACATGTTTAAATTTCTATCAATTTTGAGGAAATCTGCTGCAAATTTGCTAATTAAAAATATGAAATTTTCGAAAAAGCCAGGACCGTGACCAAAATGATTGCCATATTGTCAGATGTTTCAAAGTTCTAAATTAAAACGTAATTGCTGTCCTTGAAAGTAATAAACTAAGCAAAGGATGCTTGCTTGCCAAATAACCAGCTCTTTTCTGTAACTATTTTGAAAATAAGGCCTAAATCTTTAAAGATTAATGCTGTTGGGTATTATGTTGGTTAAAGCTGATTGAAATCAAAATATAGGCAATCAGACAACAAAATACTTATTCTACGAACTAAAACCCAAGATGCCTTAAATTAGTTGTTTTGGTGTCACATTGAAACTGCCATCTTAAACTTGAATAGGTTAACGTTAAAATAGTATAACCTTCAAGTTTTCCCTCTTTTGATAACCTTGTGATTGACAAAATTGCAAGTATCAACAAAATACTGTTTGTATTTTTACTCCATAAGATATTGATGATTGTTCTCCAAACACATGCCAAAATGGAGGAACATGCTCAGATGGTATTGGCAACTACACGTGTTCTTGTGTCGCAGGTTTTTCCGGTAATAATTGTCAGACGGGTGAGTAAAAAGTTTAACAAAGTATTAAGTATTAAATGAAGTATTAAAGTTTTGGACAGGAGTGTTTAAACTTAGAATGTTTTTCTAGGTTGTTTATGACGCTAAAATGGTGCTTTGAAAACAAAAATTTATGGATTTAGCAAGCTGATAATTAATGTGGTTGCAAGGATGATACAAGATGAATTGAAGTGACCTACTTCTGCTTTACAAACAGTAAGCTGAACATTTAATCTGCAACATTATTGCAAACAGGCAAAAATATATTTTTGCAACGTTGGTGTTTGACGCTGAAACACTCGCACATAACATTTATATAAATCAGTCTGAAGATACTCAACATTTTGCATGGTCAAGATAAAATCATAACTGTACAGACAAGTGTTGCTGAGATAAAAAGCAAATCAGTAACCGTTGAGCAGGGATACCATAACTCAACGAGGTTCTACAAATGCGCAGTATGTGTCAACGAGGTCATAAAATAATAATATCCTCAGATGATTTCAGATGCGCGCACAACACTATTTTGTTTCGCGGTAACTTTTAGCACCTTGGTGTTGTTCGAATTTGCTCAACTTTGGGCAAACCACTGTTGTTCATGCCTATATTCGAGGAGGTGCTTCGTAATAATAATAATAAAAATAATAATAATAATAATAGTAATAATAATAATAATAATAATAATAATAATAACAAATAATAATGATGATGATGATGATGATGTTGATGATGATAATGGTAATGAGTCTAGTCAGATATATGTATATGTGTATATGTGTATGTGTGTATGTGTGTACATGTGTACATGTGTATATGTGTATATGTGTATATGAGTATATGAGTATATGTGTATATGTGTACATGTGTATATTAGTATATCTGTATATTTGTGTATATGTATATATGTATATTTGTATATACGATGAGTGTTTTTTCAATCCCTGTCAAGTGAGAATTAAGGTCAACTGCTACAATTAATATTGCGTAGTGCAGAAATGTCCAATAGGTAAATTTAAATAATCATTCTTTGGGTCTATTTTCAATTGCTAATATATTCTCTTTTGCTGTTTCTAATCTAAGATGTTGATGACTGCTCTCCAAACCCCTGTCAAAATGGTGGAACATGTGCAGATAAAGTCAACAACTACACGTGCTGTTGTGCAGCTGGTTACACTGGAAACAACTGTCAGTCAAGTGAGTACACATTAACATAGAAATGTTACAGATACAAGAAATTGTAAAACTCGATGTCACAGATGCCATAATAACATTCCAGGCGTCGTTACATGTAAATACACTTAAGTCGTGGTTCATTTAAACTATGATTAACCTTACAAATTAATGTAAGTCTTTTCTTTATTTGAAAGATATTGATGATTGTGCTTCGGATCCGTGCCAAAATGGCGGCAAATGTGCTGATGAAATCAACAAGTACACATGCATTTGTGCAGCAGGATACACCGGCAGAAACTGTCACACGAGTAAGTAGATCGTCAAAATGGTCGCCCATCTACACATCTGCATTCTTGATTTTGTTTGGTAAACAACTTAATAGTATAATACGGAACCATCGGTCGTATATTCTTGTTCTTAAAATAATATTTCATTGCTCGTTTCGTTTATTTAAAATCCTTTTTGACGTGGTTTGTTTGGAGTTATAGTGATAGTAATCAACCGACTATTTTAATGTTCTAGAAATATACATTATGAACCTGTGAAGTTGCAACCCTTGTGCCTTTAAATAGGACGTTTTTTCATGAGAAAAAATTAATCTATTTATCATTTTTTTCTGGACATATTTCAAACCAGCTCTATCACCCACTGTATTTCTTTCTTTGCCAGACATCGACAATTGCACCCCTAACCCATGTGTTAACGGAGGAACATGCATGGATGGAGTACAGAACTACACATGCTACTGTGCAGCAGGGTACAGTGGTCATAACTGTGAGACAGGTAACAAATAGCATTTGCTTTTGATAAAACCTTTTGAACATAATGGTCAAAATCGTTATAAATATATCCTTGAACTTCCACGATGAATGTCCTTGGGTTTTGATATCGTTTTAATTTATTAAGAAATATTCTTAATGCTATAGAACACAATAGACTAATGAATTATTGCATTATAGTTAGCTTTTAAGAGATTTGGACACCGACCGGTAAAACTGAATAACAGTAGTCCAACTACTTTTGTAATAAAATTGAGAAGAAAATAAGACTCGACAATCTAATCTCAGTTGCTTAAGTTATAAAACCAAAAACAATAAAAGTGTCTCCTGCAAAGTGTAAAATCAGATACAGCAGTAATTGCAAGAACCCGGTATTTTACTCCGCGTATACCATTCACTTTATAACCTGCACAATTGAAGTAGTTGATACCAGAAAAGCACGAGACGAGTTTATCTTGATAAAAAAAGGGTCAAGACATGAGTTTTTTTTGCGAAATTTTCCAAATAAGAGCTTCTATTATGCTTCAAGATTTGGGTTGCGTTGGGTTTTTCCAAGTCAGTTAATAGAAAGAAATCGAAATCAAACAAAAGTTGAATACAATGTTATTGTAATGAAAAATGAATGCGATAGACAAAAACAATTTCTATTCTATTCGTGATAGACTTTGATCACTGTTCAGCGGCACCCTGCCGTAACGGTGGAACGTGTATTGATGGAATAGAGAGCTTCTCGTGCACCTGTGCAGCAGGCTACACTGGCAGCAATTGCAACACTGGTTAGTTGAGATCATTTATAATGTACATTTAGTAGTAGTAATCTAGTAAACAATTTGATATATGAAGATGATGACAGCATTGCGATACTGATTTCACTGTAATGTCAAATATAAACAGGAAACGCTAAGACCAATTATAGGTTTATTAAGTAAACTTTCTAGTAATTTTTAATTTAAAAAAAAGGAGTTTTTCTAAGATACGGGCCACTGAAGAAAAAATAACCAAAAACTTAAACGAACAAAGAAAATTATATGAAATATATCTGAAAAGTTCCTTTATGATTTTCCAGTGCATCTTTCATAATTAATGTTTACTTCGATCCTTTTTGCTTTCGTTTCATTAATATTATTTCCGAGATTTTTGTGATATTATAAATCCATTACTGTATAATTTTAATATAATTGTTTAAATTCTATCGATTCCTTCCATGATTGTAGTATCAATGTCTGATTTGATGGTTTTTTTTGTTATTTGCTGTTGATGAAGCTCTCTTTCTTACTTACCAGTAAATCGTAAGTAATTCTTACTGTAGTTCAATCAGTTCCAGTAATTATTGCTTTGACACACACCGATAATCTCATTTAAGACATCGATGACTGTTTATCAAACCCGTGTCAAAATGCCGGAACGTGTACGGATGGAATCAACAGCTACACGTGTTCTTGTGCAGCTGGTTACACTGATTACAACTGCACAACAGGTTAGTATAAATTTCGCTTCTTCCAATACTTTTCTTGTCTTTGATTTGGTAAGTGCTGTTTCTGTTGTTTATATGTAAGTTTTGGAATGCTCATTAAGTTATTTCTTTAGTTTGTTGACAAAAATTTTGTTGATTTCTCAAATAGTAACAGATGGCCTCTGGTAGACCGCTAGTGGCCATCTGTCATTTGTTCGTTTAAAACCCGTTGTGATCCTTTCTGTTTGTTTATGTTTTAAACAATGAGTCAAAGGGGCTCTTTCATGGCTGAACCAATGAATTTTTTTGTTTTTCAAAAGTTAAATTTTACGTTATTCATCCAAATAATTTCAAAAGAAAAAAAAGTTTAATCCATTAAAACGACAGTAATCGATCACGTCTGCCAATTAAGGTTTTGTGCATTTTAGGGGGCTTTCATTTATTAGGACAGGGGGAATTGTCAAAATTGCGGAGGGGGGGTATGTAATTTTGAAGAGGATGCTAGGGGGTTTATGCAACTCTATTTTA
>JANSTQ010150467.1:0-11790 GCA_026167885.1 Bergia puertoricense
TATAGTTAGTCGTTATTAATTATATATAGATATGTATTAATTTTATGAATTTCTTTTTTAATGTTCTAATTTTAATTTATTATTATTATTATTAGACTATAATTACTAGATTTTATTATTTTTTATTATTATTGTAATTTAGTCCTATTATAACGTAACATTGTAAAGCGCTGTGGATAAATAGTAGAATTAGCGCTATAGAAAATAAATTATTATTATTATTATTATTATTAAAAAGTAAACAAGCTACAACTTTTGTCCAGGGGGTAGTAGCGGAGGTAGATGGGGGATGAATAGTTTTTGCAAACTTTGTGGTTGGCCATAAATGTTTCTAAGATCTTCCCTACTCCGCTACTTTTGAATTGGAGCCAATTTTCATTAACAATATTTATGTTTAGAAAATAAATACAATTTATCGTACGCGTTTGAAGACATAAATGTTTCACTGGCAAATACAACTCTCGCTAAACTCTCATGAATTTGCATCCGGGACCAGTAAGGAAATCGATTTTCGAGGACTTTCCTTTGACTCGTCAAAATCTTTCTAAACACTCTTTTGATAATTTTCTGAAGATTTTTAAAGATTTTACGAAAACTCGTGTATTTTATTTATATAAAAAATTACACGGTGGCTTGATATGAATTATATTTTGTTATGTTAAAACTATTTATCTCACTGGCGTATGCTGCACTCGTTTGAAAAAATACTCTTTTACCACTACGGCACTAGAAAGTCAAGCTCATATTCTTCGCGCCGGCGCCCGAGTAGTATTTTCTATATATAAACGCACGCTTTGATTGGTCAAATTTCTGTTTTATCTGAGATGAGGAAAAGAAAGTGTGATATAGCACCGGCTTTTTCTAGGAAAAATATTTATTGAAAACGATCTATGTTAGCTTGCAATAGTAAGGTTTTCTGTGGAAACCCAAACAAATCATTGTTCTATTCGATACTATTGTATCGCATCTGATCATATGAGCATGTTAATTTGCGCAATACAAATAATAAATAATAAATATAATATATTATTATTATTATTATTATTATTATTATCGGACGTATACGCAACACGTGCAGTGTTTACTAATTTAGGGCGCTTTATAATATGGCCGTTGAGGTTATTAACCACCACGACTAGTTAGTTCTCAGATGGAACACGACAACTGTCAAAACTGGTTCTGTCAAGACCCTGCTTATGGATCAGCTCGCTTTGTGCTGCTGTCTTTTGGCACGGAAAAGGGGTGGATATCTGGCAAATTTATGGTTGGAAAAATGCGCACGCGCGCTTAACAATTACCATAATTTTAGCGTTTTATAATTTTTAAAAAAAATGTTTCACAATTGTTTATTTAAGTGTAGCTTTAATAGCTTTTGTACATAGCTGTTGAATTTGACCGTGGATAAATGAAGTCATTCATTCAGTCATTATATGGCAGGTCAGACCCGACAAGCTGAAACGTCGAATGGTGCCCTAATTGTTTCTCTTTCATGTTCATTTTCAGGCTATATTCACCGTCGAATTGTTGATGAGTGCACATAATCGCAATAATTTGTAATGACAACCAATCACTTACACGGCGGGTATTCTCTCATTCCTGAGAAACCACAGAATAATGTAACTCCGTCAAGAGCCGATTCTGAAATCAAGAAAACCGACCGACCATCCATAATGGCTCGTTCCCAGGCTACTTCTTGGCAGTCCGCGTTCAACCTTGTCAACTTTATGGCAGGTACTGGCTTGATAGCTCTCCCCTATGCAATTCTCTTGGGAGGCTGGGTCACGATAATTGGCTCCATTATTGTGCCTGTCATGATCTGGTACTCGTCCAAAATCCTTGTTGACTCCCTGTATGACACGGACAAATCTTTTGGTCGAGTACGTGTCAGGTCAAGCTACGAGGAAGTCGCCGAAAGTTGTTTCCCGGGTTATGGTGGAAAGATTGTAGGTACTTTTCGAGTGATGATGCTCCTTTTTAGCCTGGGTGCGTGTCTAGTGAAGTGTGGCTCTTTTCTCAATATGGTTGTCCCTCAAATGATGATAACAAAGAGAGGCTGGGTCGCGATTTGTGCTGCAGTCGTATTTCCCACGTTGTTCTTCAGAGATCTACGACAGGTGTTTTGCATTAGCCTTGTTAGCATAATCACACTGGCGCTGCTAACCGCAGCCACCATTGGATATGGCTTAACGAAGAGCAACGAATGGAAAATACAGTCCGTAAAAAGCGGTGACTTGGAGGGAGCTTTGCTTTCTATTAATATTCTCCTTTACTGTTACAGCACCCTCAACATTATCTCTAATGTTGAAGGAAACATGGAAGACAAATCCAAGATAAACCTTGTTGTTGGCTGTTCTCTTGGAGGATTGACGCTCGTACAGACAACCTACGCCTTCTGCGCGTTTTTGACGTTTGGTACAAACACTAAACAGGTTTTCTTGAACAATCTTCCCAAAGGGTGGCTACAGATCTCTGTGGGTAGCTTAGTAGTCACAAACTCTCTTTGTTTTTTCTCAGTCGCTGTTTATGCAGCCATTGAGATATTAGAAAGCTTCTTGCCAGAGGGCATTTTCAAAACAACCGCGGTCCACATAGTATGGTACGTCTTTATTCGAGCTGGTCTACACACATTAACACTAGGAGTGGCTTTATTAGTTCCGCATTTCGCATTTTTGATAGCACTGACTTCTGCGCTACTTTCAATTCACGTCACGTTTACTCTACCGTCACTGTTCCATTTGCGCCTGAAATATGCAGAGCTGAAGTGGCACCAGGTTGCAATCAACTGTGGCTTCATTGGTTTTGGGGCAGTTGCGTCTGTCTCGGGAGTGTATTTTGCAGTTAAGTCAATCATTGAAAGATCTGACTCCTAGAAAGCTTGGGCGGGGTTATTTTACCTCTCGACTTTTTTCATCTTTTGTGCAGAAGCTTTTTAAAAAAATATATCCCCAAAGGCTTTCCATCAGCTATTCATTATTTGTTATTTTGCGTTTAGAAACAAGCACTGTTGACATAAGATACAATCAAGATTTTTCTACTTAGCTTATTTTGTATTTATTTATGATAAACACGTTGTAGGGCAAAAATACTGATAATGCGATTTTTAAAACGTAACGTCATTTCTTTGGATATGATAACCATTGCAACCAACACGTGGCTACATGCATGCAAAGCATTCGTGTTTTTCTAAAGGCGAAGTAACACGAGCAACATTTTTGCCCAACTTCTCGTGGTAATACGGGCAACAAAGTGAAATCTGTTGCGAAGAAGTGGAGTTTACTTTCCGCAACATCATTTCGCAACTTGCAACAGAGAATTTTGCTGCGTGACAAGTTGTTCAGGTACGTGGTAATACCTACAACAACGAGTTCCAACCTGCAATGCCACAATGTTGCGCGACAAGTTGGGCAAAAATGTTGCTCCTATTGCCGCACCTGGCGGGGGAAGCTGAAAGTGCCCGCACCAACTTTGAACCTCTCTAGCGAAAGAAAGGCCAGGACTTTGTAACTTTTCCTAAAATTTATCGAAGAACATTTTAGTGCGTCCAATTTGTGGTCACTAATTACCCCGTTTCCATAGCAACCCACTCCGAATTTTTTTTGATTATTCAAATTTTTCTCGTTTTATGTGCTTGCATTTTAGGGATTTTGCTTTTCTCAATTCTTTCCAACATTTTCAATCATCTTACGTTAGTTGGGACACTTTTTGACGTTATCAAAAAATCTAACATGGCCGCCAGTCGATTTCAAGATGGAGGATTTATGACGTCATATGACGTCACAGCTGACAAAACAATATATCGTTAAAATAGTTTTCACTTAAAGCTTTACCATGACAAATGTAGTTTTAATACCTTTAATAATTTTGGTGAGATAGGCCGCGGGCACTTTCAGCCCCCCCCCCCCCCCTCCCTCAGTCCCCGAAAACCCCTAAAAGCCCAGTCTGAATAGGGTTAAAAGGCCAAGGCTTAATGCCCTTCAGACTTGGCTTTAATTTTTTATTGTTTTTCATATCAAGTAGTTGGGTTTTCAATTTGCTGGCATGATTAGGGAGTTAGGACAAGAAGGACAACAACATGAGGGAGTCTCTCCTTTCATGCTCTTCGAGTCGTTCAATTTGTTAAATGTTTTTATGTAACACTGATCAACGATGCTGAAATTCACATCAAAAAAGCATTAACTGATTGCTTACGGGATTATCATATACCTTACACAAAAGACGGAGCAAATGGAGATAAATATTTAAGATTGCCTTTTGATAATTGTTCTAACGTGACGTTTGGGTGTCCAAATTACCCCCCCCCCCCCCAAACGTTAATTTTCGGCAAAATAGCCCAACTTTTTTAGGATTAATGTTTAGAGTAGTTTCAATAAAATATTGTATTTTAATACTATAGAGTAAAACCTCTAAAATATCATGTTCTGAAAAACTAATTATTTTCCCGCTAAAACCTGACGACCGCCGACTCCGCGCGTGTGTACATACTCGTATACACAAATCATGCTGTACACGTCTGTTGATGAATTCTCTGTTATTGGAGTTTGCCAAAAATGATTGAGACAAAGCATAGGAAGATGATTTTCCTTCGTTAGACATTATCATTTTCTTTCAAAATATACAACAATAAAGTGGTGCGCATGTGTAGAAAACAAGCGGGTGAAGGGACTGAAGGCCGAAGAGCTGCAGGAAGGTTTGGTTTAGTTTATGTACTTGTCACCATAAAAATACAATTATATTTGCACAAAAATGTGTAACAGGATTTAGTAGCAAAACAACAAGGGTCCCATTTGATAACCATCCCCTTAGTTTAAAAAACAAATTTTTCAAAAAACCGAAAGTACGGCATAAAAACGAAAATGTTGGTACAATTGAAATACAAAATAGTTTATAGCGCGGTAGATTGGATGGGAGCTCATTTATGTAATGGCTGAGGAATTATTATATTGCGATAGTTTCCTGCCTATGAAATTTTGTTTGCTTCCTTTTTGGGAAAATTAAATCGAACAGTTGGGCTTCTTTGATCTGGTCGTTGTTTTTTGGCTTGACGGCCCTCAGTCTCACCAAAATACAAACCATGGTTCGACCAAACTCGCTCTGATATTTTACCGAATCGTGCAATAAACTGCTCGATTTCATGTATTAACTAGGCTACTTTACTTTATGCAATTGTTGCCACAACTCTCTGTCATGAAATAGTTAAGCTGTGAGATTCAGAACATAGACGAGAAGTAGAAATAGTGTACATGCAACAGTCGCGAGAAAAAATCCAACCTCTTATGTTTTATACTCGGAAACATTTCCGTAAACTCATTGGTTTATACCATAAGAATCTTCATTATAATTATTCCTTCCTCCCCTTCTCCCCTTTCCCGCTAATATGCCTTGTGGCTCGTTCCAGGTCTCCAAGGCATAATTCAAGATTTTGATGAATTAATCGGAGACAAAATATGACCGAGCATCCGAGCCCCTTTGAGACCTGTAACAATGAAATGGTGTTTTATAAGGCCCTACGAATGTATCAGTGTTGTCCCAGAAAAAAACTTTCGGAAGAATAAAATAATAGAATTGAATAATGTTTAATTGAAACGTGGGAAAGTTCCACTGACGTTTGTATTAGCTCAGACCAAGCACGAGGTATTCTGGTTTACTCGGAATAGATGTACGCTAAATCTGTGTTTCAAAATTGGCAGTTCAACCGATCGCTTGTGCTGGGACATTCAATGCAAGTAAAGATAAGTATTTTGCAAGGTAGGTGTGGTTTATTTTATCTATGTGTACGGAGTTCGTGGATCGGGGGTCCATGTTTTGGCCTCTCCCCTTTGTTTTAGGCGAAGAAGGTTTTATAACATTGCATAGCACTGAGCAGTGTATCGAAATGTTGTTAATAAACAAGGCTTGACCGATCGTAACCGACAGCTACAATTTTTTACGTTTCGTTAGAGGCTGTTTGAAAATCGATTTGCCACCGCTTAATGTCCACTGTTGTTCAGCACTGCAAGTTTACTTTGCCACATTGTTGGCAAGTGTGCGTCAGTGTCATGAATGAATTATGTGTGAAATGGACACACTACAACAAACACTGAACACAGTCAGTTAAGTCAGGATCAACGCGGTAACAACGCCGGGACAGTTTTATGCTGCTACTCAATTAGCTATACAGTGTATACACAACAACTAAATGACAATGATATTTATTTGTATAATTTAAGTTACAATTATTTAATTAAAAGTGTACTGAATTATATGTCTTAGCTTAATTTAAGCGTTTTTCTTTCACGCCAATTGGAAACTAACTGGAACCCCTCCCCCTCTTAACGTCCACAGCCGTTGCGACCTAATTAACAACCGTTGCGACCTAATTAAAAAAAACTTTACTACTACTACTTTATTACTTTAATGAAGTCTATCGTATTTTGTAATTAAGCTTATTGCTTTTGTCTCGTCATCGCCGTTCTCTTAATTAAGGTCTTTTTGACTTGAGATGAAATTAAAATATTGACCAATACGAAAAGCCGATTGACACCTGATAAGCTGTGCTGCTGTCTTTATCGAGCAGGGCCGTAGCCAGCTATGTGCAGAGGAGGCAAATACCTCCCCTAAAATTTGTGATCCTTGTCGATTTTATAGATTTGAAGAAACTGTTTTTCAATAGGAAAAATTTTGCCTCCTCTAAATTTGACGTCTGGCTACTGCCCTGATCGAACGGATGCGGTCAGTTACCGCCCACGTTCAAACGGGTTTTTAACGCTGTATTTCCTCAGGTCGCAATTCAGAGTGACCCCATCAGTCAGGTTTACGTCATCGAGACTGATAACGGAGTAGCCAATGATATTCTTTCCTCGTGTCGGTAAACCAATCCGATTGTGCTTGATAGCTACTTCCAGCTGGCGATCTCTCAACTGGTCCAACCCAATGACGTACTCAAACTTGGCATTGAAGCATGGATCTAATGTTCCTCCGATCGCAGCCGTTTGGCGCCGAGTCCGCTTCGAACGATCGGGTAGCAAATACACTCGAGGGTAGGGGTTCGTCTTTGAGGCCACATTGCGTGATATAAGCCCATTAGCCTTTTCGACATTGACCAGCAGTCGGTTGTTAACGTGATTGTACTTTAATGTGAGTTGAACTTCGCCTCGAGTTGTGAGGTTCTGAGCGGAGGTGTCGCGACTATTGCTGTTGTAATAGCTGCCCGCAGCCGATGAGCCGGAGGACCACAACGCTCCATCTACAGAATCGACATCATTTACCACCACTTTTGGAATCGCCATTTTCTGTGAAAACTTCTGCTTTAGGCTTCCAACTGCTTTGACATTTTTGTTGCTATAGCTGTTTTTTGAAGATTGCTTTATGTTTGACTGAGAATCTTTCGGTCGTGAGCTATCTTGCTTGTCAATATCGCCGTATTTCAGGGCGCGAAGAGTAAGCCGACACGTGACTGTACTCTCGGGTCCAGACTCCATTAGATGAAACTCTTTCTCTTGACTCATGTCTGGTTCGTCAACCAGAAAACAAATGGGGAACTTTGTGACTCCCAGCGTTTTCTTCCCTTTTGATTCAATGACCTCTACTTGGACTTTCTGCAGTTTTGGTACAGTAAGCAGGAATCTGAGGGCTTGCTTCCATTCCGCCTCTGCTCGACCCACAATTTGGAAAGTTTCCATTGTGACGTCATCGACAGACACCTTGCAGAAAAGTGAGCGTGTCTCTTTGGGTTTCAGGTTGCCTGGGAGATTTGCGGCTTTAATCACCTTAACAATAAGAACCGCTACGTTTTTTCCGTTTAAGGGTTGGCTGAGATCAGATGAGGTGTTGCTAAGCGACAGCCAGTGAATTCGCATATGAAGTTTACCTTGTTTGACTCCTTCTAAGGGCAACCAGACGTCACGTGAGCCTTGCTGGATTGCCGAAGCGATACTGGTTGCGACACGACCCGTGTGTGTGTCTTTTGAGATATCTTGATCAAATATCTGCACCTCCAGCTGCTGGCCCTCGGCGTTGTCAACAAACGCATCAAAACTCTCATTCCATTCGGGGTTCTGATCTCCTTTCCTCACTTTTGTACGAAATTTCTGAGCGCCAACTTCGACGATTGCATACGGGTCGGCGGCTTTTCCTGATACAGGTATCAATACGAAGTCAGTCGCCATCAATTCACGAGCCTCTATAATCTCGATTCTAAGGACACCCTCGGGTACTGGATATTGCAGGTCGCTACTGTCAACGCCTTCGACTAACGGAATAGCGATTCGGTTTGGAAGGACGACGAAGGAGGATATGACATCACCGATGATATTTCGGAGCGTGGGTTTGAGTCCGGGGATGTCTAAGATATTCAATAAGTTTGTGAGATTAAAAGAGATCTTAGGGCGATTGAGAAAGAAAAGAGTTATTCCCCCAATAGGATTATAGTCGCTCAGGAGAGGTTTAAAAATGATTCGAAGAGTTCCGCTAAGCTGGATGTCGGAGATTCCAAGTTTTACGTTTTTCACTGCAAGTTTCAACTGCGCATCTCCCTCATAAATAATATTCGCATCCATGATAAATTCATCGCGTTTTTTTGAACTGCCGGCGCTCTCGTAGGTTTTAACATTTGAAATAATTGGTGCTTTTCGCCCCAAGGCAACTTTTTCGAAATACAAAGTTTGAAGTGCCTTTGGGAGACTTTTTTGCATTTCTTGTTCAACGTTTTCCTTGAGGATTTTTTGCGCCATGCTTTCAATATATGGCCACATGTGCCTGAGAACTTCGTTGAGCCAGCTTGCACTTTCATACTCTGAGAAATATACCCAAGATGGTAGATCTTCGATTTTCGAGACATAAGAAGGCTGGGCGGTCTTCTGCAGATGTTCTCGATGCTTTTTCCTGTTCGCTTCCTTGAAATCCCAAGTTGCATAGATAGATAAAGCGACCATTATCCAAGCAAAACTAAAATTCAGGTAGCCAGCGGTCCAGATTGTCGTTGTGGATACAAAACAAACTAGGCAGATTTTCAGGTTCTCCTTCAGGAAAATATAAAACCTTGAAAGCGCTCCCGAAGTCATCTTGTCTTCACACGATATTCAATTGAGTTTGTCGTCTTTTCTCTCTTGTCAGAAATACATGTGCCGCAAAAGTTGACAAAGAGCACTGAAGAAACACACTACTGTCTATTGTCCTCAATAGTTGTTTCAGAATCAAAGATTAAAAGCTTGAAATATTCGGCTGTTTTCGCGGAAAATGACTCAGCTCTTTATCTCATTCTTTGACAAAATTTGAATAATTTTTCCAGTTTTCTTTTTCACATATTTTCCTATCGAAAGTATGAAAAATCTCGCAATATTTGTCCAGTAAGTCAGAAGAATCTTGTTTGATCTTGTGGTGTAAAAACGACGCTACTTAAACGACAGCTGAACACAACATGCATGTGCCAAAGAAATCTCCATTATAATCATTGACTTTCCGACCAATGAGTGAACCGATCACTCAATATTATTAATATTTATAGCGTTTAAACTTTCACTCTTAAAATCCTAAATTAATCTTTCTTGCTTTGACCATTCTTTGATGAACTTTTATCGGAAAAAGAATCATTTCAATCCAGGAAAAATATTTCTGTTGATAAAGTTCAGCGCAGTTTCTGTGCGGATAACGAAATGCAGTAAAGCGTCGACAAAAAAGACTCCTTTGGCAGAAATCACAGCATTTCCTACAGTGCTACTAGTACGTTTGTCAACTACTGCAATCCAAACAGTATATATTTAATTTTATATACTTTTTATGTGGGCTGTATCATCAAGATTTTAAATATTTATATTTTCCATTGTCGATATGCTCGAAATGCTCTTGAGTAGGAGATCCCATAGAATATGCCACGCGTCATATTTTCCGTAGACACACCAAATACAAACGACAAGTAGATATTAGTCAATGCACAACATAGGCCACTCTACAACTGAACTACTCTACAATCTCCCCTGTTGCCTTTAAAAAGGGCCAGACTAAATAAGGCCGACACAATGATTTGGTTTACGTTAACGCTGCTTCATACCTCCGGAGATAAGTAGGCACACTCGTTTTATAAAAACGTTGAGGCTGAAACCGGCCAAAATTTAAGAACGCGGCGCTTTTTAAAGAAAATAATGAAAGAACGCCATGATGAAACAGTCGTGACCGACAATGTACCGGCAGCCGTGTCTTCTTAGCCATGTCTTTGAAAACTATATATATACAGAAGAATTATTGATAACCTGATTACAGAAAATTTTCACATTGGCAAACATTTGTTTTTGTTAACACCGTCAACAGTATAGATAACCGATTTTTATAACAGCTTGATTGGTTTTATTGGAGCAACGTGCAACAGAAATAAACACAACACTAAACAGTATAATTATATATTTACCAAGATGTTCCTCGCTCTAAAAACGAGCTGAGAGAAAGAAGAATAAAAACAAAAAGAGAAAACATATACCAAATTTGTTGGCGTTCTGCGGTATTTGAGATCGTTTCTTAGCCGCCTAAAATCTCTAATTTGGTGTCCCGGCCAATTCACAACCACATATCACGTCGACAAAAGAGCTTTGTACATCTTTCGGCCTGCCATTCAAACGAGTCACTTCCATTTATAATTAGTGTTGCTGCTACGTTTCTGCAGTATAGGTCAACAACTGATTGATCTAGTTCATTTATGTTTTTGCAAATTCTTTAAATCCTGAAGCTTTGTGGAATCTCCATTAGTTTAACACTCTAATGTTTTGAAAGTATCTTTTTTAAATCGACAGTCAGTGTTTCACTTTGACATTCGTAAAATGTGTGCATCATTACTCTGCCGATACAAGAACAAAGAAACTGACAAGTGGCCTTTGCGAGGCAGCTGCCCGAATAAAATAGAACTTAAACAAAACTTACTTTACGGGTTTTCGAAGAATAAATTAAAACAAAACATTATATGTCCTGTGACAAAAGCAGTCCATATACATGTTATCTTTAATTTACTGAATAGTAATGTTTAAGGAAAAGGAAACCGATTTTTAATTTAAAAATGCTCCAGGACTGGACACACAAACAACGTTCCAAAGTTTAACAATCTTGTGACTAACTGTATGATCCTTGAAAAGAACTTCTCTTGATATTTTAAAACACCACCAACTCTCGTTACTTAGTGAGCCTTTCATATCATTTAGATAAAACCAACTCGAGTCTGGCTTAATCACATGTTGGGAACAAAATACATATATCAGGAAACTCGGTCAATGCCCCGAATGACAGAAAGATAAAAGTAATCAGTTTATCTCGTTCACTCTACATTCGTGCAGTGCTTTTGCACACGGTACAGTGTAAACTGAACATTTTCAAATTATTTAACTGAAATAAGTGATTAATGTTTAGATTTATTTAGTGAAGTTAAAACAGGTTACAATAAGAATTTCGAGGGTTTCTTATATTTTCTGCATCGTGATAATTTCTTCCGGCGATCTGGTAAAAGAGCTTATGTACAAGCAAATTTTGATTCACAATGCAGTAATTAAACGTTACAAATAAAAAGGCTAAAGTACCCAAAAATTAAGGGTTGGACCTTAGCCCAAAATACAGGCGGTGGCACAGAAAGTGTGGGCGTTCTCAAAGCTCGGTAGATCTAGAGATTGCCATTCAACTATAATATTTAATAGCAAAGACCGTGCTTCCGAATAGTAGGTTTAAAGTCGTTTATTTCCAAAAAGGAAGAATGTACAAAAATCGTAATTGAAATAGTCTGTAATCATGTACAGAGGCGGCGAAGCGTTTTGAAACGTGGGGGGTAGGGGGTTTGGGGGG
>JANSTQ010150478.1:0-10201 GCA_026167885.1 Bergia puertoricense
CCTTACCAGTCCACCTATCCCTCCCTATTCCCTTACCAATCCATCTATCCCTCCCTATTCCCTTACCAGTCCACCTATCCTTCCCTATTCCCCTACCGATCAACCTATCCCTCCCTATTTCCTTACCAGTCCACGTATCCCTCCCTATTCCTTTATCATTCCACATATCCTTCCCTTCAGTATACATTTATAATTCACAATATTCTATGGTTTGGAGAGAACCTTAAATTATTCAGTTGCCCAGAAACCTTCAAGTTGGTGAACCCTCCTTACCCTTGCTAAAAACATCAAAATTTTGATGCTATTAGCATCTTTTTCGCGAAAAAGATGCTAATAACATCCTTTTGTTGATTTTGCTGCTAATAACATCCTGGATGGATTGGGATTGACTTAACACATTGGGATTGACTTAATGGATTGGGATTGACTTAACGGATTGGGATTGACTTAACGGATTGGGATTGACTTAATGGATTGGGATTGACTTAATGGATTGGGATTGACTTAACAGATTGGGATTGACTTAATGGATTGGGATTGACTTAATGGATTGGGATTGACTTAACAGATTGGGATTGACTTAGCGGATTGGGATTGACTTAATGGATTGGGATTGACTTAACGGATTGGGATTGACTTAACGGATTGGGATTGACTTAACGGATTGGGATTGACTTAACGGATTGGGATTGACTTAATGGATTGGGATTGACACCTGTTCTTGGTGAATCCTCCTTACCCTTGCAAAAAAGTCATTCATGACTGGAAAGTTGTGGATCTGGGCAAGCTGGCCAGCTGTCCTTAGCACTGTTGCCAGGGCAACAGTGTTGGAAGGGTGTAGTGTTGTTAGGACTTTAGTTGTGCAGTTACCACCGAGGGCATCTCTCAGGAGCATCGTCACTAATGAATCACTAAAAAAATATATAATAGATTGTATTATTCTTAAACATTACCAATAACAATTTGCAAGGATACATAACTAATACACGTACAGTATATTATTAATTAATATCACTGATAGCAAAGGCATTGTATTTGAGGATGATTCGTTTAAGACATGGTTTCAAAAATTGGATTTGTTTACAGAAAGCTTAAGTCAAATTGAAATTTATTTACACCTTAATTTGTAATTTAAAACTGTTCAAAATCATAATTTGAATAACCAATATATGTAATCTATTAAGTTCCCCCTTTCTGCAATCAATACAATCATCAAATATACTAAAAAAACTGTAACGAATGTTTGGTTCCAATAATTACTTCTTTCATTCTAATTAAGGCCAAAGAAATATTTAACCTGCAATGCTTCTACTTTTAATGAATATAAATATAAAACAATATCAAAATACCCAATAATATATTATACAAAACATAATACTTACTAATATATGAATTATATAATTACATGTACAGTCATGTAATAGCTGCAATGAAAAACAAATGAATGCCCTGACTCAAAATCACTACTTTTCAGAAGTACATCAGTACATGTATCAGTTGAAACACATTTTAAATAAAATTTTTTAAAACAACAAAAAGCTTTAGAGCTCACTTGTAGTTGACAACTCTGGTGGATTGTGGTGACACTGCCAAAACATCAACCAGGTGTCCAAGGGCAATGATGGACCTGTTTAAGGTGGGGCCTTCCCTCATGCGAAGTTGCGTTGGGTCATCAGCAAGTTTCTCTGCACCAGGAAGCTCAACAATCAGCAGACGAGACTGGAATGGCTCCCGGTCAGTGTGAATCTACCAAGATTGAGGGATGGCAGAAAGCTTATGTGCAATCAAAGGTTTTGGGTATTAAAAGGTTGATTATATAAAATTTTAAATAAAGAAAAAATGTCTTGAAGTCCTGATACATTGGAAACGTTAAAAACATTTAAAAGCCTTTAGGGTACAAGTGTATGTACAGTCATATACAACCCAGTCTTGAGTTTTTAAAATGGAAAGGCATCTCTTTTTTCCAAACATTTCTGTTTTGATATGCGTCTAATGATGTATACTGAAGAGATCTCTTAAATTTCAGGTTTTAACAGAAGCAAACTTCACAGTCAGTGAACTTACCACATGACTGTGTGTAAGATCTTAGACTGCCAACCAGAAGGTCATCGGTTCAATCCCCGGCCTTGTTGGCGGTTGAACTTTGTGCGACCTTCTTTCACCACACCATCTGTGGACAGGGACCTTAAGCCATTGGTCTACTTATTAAGAGTCCCCAATTAGTAAGGCACAAAGTGCCTGGCTATAAGATTGACACTTTAATAAAATTTATGAAGTCTATTAACAGGGTTTGAATTAGACTTTGAAAGTGACAAGTGAAAAAAATGTTTGTAGGATTTTATCTTACTAGAGAAACGAGAAAATGACTAGCAGAATTTTCAAAGTGACAAATGTGCTTTATTAGAATAACAAAATATCCACTAGCTGAAAAATGCCAGTAGTTTTTACTTTAACTAGCATTTACTAAAAAATAGCTGGCAATTTGTTAGTTGCTAGTGCTTATTTTGAACCTTGATTATTTAAGGTTTTTCTTGATAAAAAAATAAATTAATACATAATTATTTTCTGTCTGAGCAGATGCTATTATCATGCACTAACAAGACATCTGAAATCAAAAAGAGTTTTATCAAAAATATCAGGTACAAAATTTAAAGTTACAAATTAAAATTTACTAGTAATTGTTACCAGAGACAAGTCAAGCATGAAGAAAGTGGCTGACTTTGCTTCAGCTGCTCCAAAATCTGTCTGTGATTGGCACCTCATAGCCCAACCCTTTCTGAACAATGCTGTACAATCTGCGGCATCCATCACCCTTTGGACAGTACCCTCTTTGACATGCACTCCTCTAACACCATCCTCAACTACATGCACAGACTTATCTGGAAATAAATGAACAATCACAGGTATTAAGGTTAATAACACTTCAAATTGGTGCTTTATAAAGGCAGCACTTGTTCACAGCATTTTGATTGAATTCTGATTTTTCCTGTGACACTCCACACTCCTCGCCAACTCAGATAGTACTGATCCCAGAAGGGGGGGGGGGGGGTTCTTTTCAGATGTTTGCTGGATGTGTGCTGCTGACTTTCAAAAAAACACTTACCCTGTTCCAGAGCAGAAACTGGTTGAATTTCAATAACCTGTACACCAAAATCCCTATTCTGTCCCAAACTGAAGTCTGAACATGCACAATCCCTATCCTGCCCCAGTCTGAACATGCACAAACCATGGCCTGTTCCAGACTAAACGCAATAAATTCTGCAATTTACATGTATCCCATTCCAGATGCAAACAGTCTGAGAACCATACAATGAATAACGGCACATACCTACTGCCAATAAATGGGGGGGGGGGGGACTGGTCATATGAATTCATGTACAGTACCTTCATGTGGTAACAACAGCAGATCTTTGAGGACCTCATTGTAAACTTCATACATCTGTAGGGTAACAGACCCTCCACTCCCCTCTGTCCTGTTTGCTTGTATCCTCGTAGGAGTCCTGTCAGTTCGAAGTTCAGTAAGCTTTGTAAAGACCGAGTTGATCAGTAATGGAATCAGACCCGCTTTCGCTGTCTTCTCTCCGGCCAGGCTGAAGGACTTTCCCGAGCCAGTTTCTCCAAGGGCAATGATACAAACATTGTAACCCGCGAGTAGCAAGTCCACCAAGGAAAGAAATGACTCCTTGAACAGATCATAAGTGAGTGAATTTGCAGGGTATATAGAGGAAAATGTGTGTCCAGTCCCATCGGTCGCCTGGATACGATTTCCAGAAACATTTAGTGTCACATTTTCGCCACGTTTGGGTGGTCTAACTCGTGCAATAACCTCGACATTCATCAATATGTCAATCTGATTATACACAGTTCCCTTTGGTTGAGTATTTGGAAGCTATCGATCGATGGGGTAACCATATTTTTCATAGATTGTAGTAGTGAGTAATAACAAAAGTGTCAAGGAAAAACCTTGTTTATCGTCCAGACTTCTGTCAAACACATTGGAGGCCTGGTTAGGAAGCTAATATTTTCCAGAGGCTAGGCTACAAAGTTCATCAAGAACAACATTCAACAGAAAGGAACAAAAAACTGAAAAAGGATATCTCTTCTTGCGGTTTCATATACCATTGTCTTGGTCAGTACTTAGCAGAACGTATATAACTCTTATGTCGTAACTTTAAATGGAGCATGTTTCCATCTGCTGGATACTTCAGAAGTGCTAACTGCCCGTTTTTTGTCCATGGTTTGTGCCATCGGCCATATTGTCATTTTCGCCATGTGAATCCAGAGCAGAGTTCAGCCTCAGGTATGTGTGGAGGGATTCTTGGAAAACTCATCTGTTTCACCTTTTACACTTAAGAAATCCCATCAAACTATTCAGCTCCATTTAACTGTGAATATTTTATTTGGTTATTCATCATTATGTAATATTTGAACTCCGTCAATACTTGGTACTGATCGAGTAAAGTTGTAATTTCCGTTTTAGGACCAGTCAGTACCACATGTAGTTAGAGATGAGACCACGCTATCACTGCATTGGAGGCTTTGTTTTGCGATGTGCACACCAGTCAATGAAAACGGATTATTTGTTAGAAAGCAATTGAAACTTACAATTTAAAAATTATCACTCCTAAATTCCCAGTTAATAGTACATGTATGTATGGACTAATTATTTTATATAATAAATCAACACAATGTGTATCGCAAATCCCACAGTCTGACTGGTTCCGCTACTCAGTAGATAAATCATTATATCCAATATGGCTGAAAACTTTCAAAATGCAGCATTTTGTTTTTTTGAGATGTACTTAAACAAGAAGTTTTGTTTTGTTTGTTTTGTTCTGTCAAACACAAAAAAGTAACCAAAAAGACAAATGTTTTAAAATTGATTACTGTATCTATTGGATGTGAAACATAACAGTGATATATTTGTGTGAAAAAATTTTGTAGAATAATATTATTTTTTTTTAAATGATGCATTTCAGATTTTCTGCTTCAGATTGATCAATGAGGCACATGAATTTCCTGTAATAATTTGTAAATGGTACATTTCAGTATTTGATTGTCTTCTTCTTATATGTATTATCTCTTTTTAGATCACAAACCTGTAAAGGTCATCTTAAAAAAGACTGACCCTTCACCCAGTAAATCCCATCACTCAAAGTCAAAGCCCCTCTCTAGTACACACAGCAAGAATGGTAAAAGTTCAACTGTCAACGTGACAGCTCCTTATGATGTACAGGTGACAATCGGCCAAGCGGCAATTGACCAGAGTGAGAAAGATAACAGTAGTGATGATGAAGAGATTCAGGACTTGACTCCTTTACAAGAAACCATCATAAAGTTTTATGATAACAAGAAAGATGAAAATGAGGGAATAACTGACACTCCAAAACTGGGTGCCGCAACTGGAAGCAAGGCTTGTGAGAAGTCAGACCTTATTTCAGGAAATGTTGGTGTAACAATTAACAATGAACAGAAAAAGAATTGCGAAGAAATTGAAAACAGCTCATTATTATTGAGTAAAAGTAATGTTCAATATAAAAATGGAAAAGATGACACCACTGCTGACAAATGTAATAGGAATATTTTTGTTGATTTGGTGCCTGACCCTGTACCTTCACAGAGTAAAGATGATTTGCTGGCTGATAGTGATAGAAAAAGTCAAACAGTGGATTGTGAACTTCTTGATACATGCATTGAGCAGAGGGAGACACAGAAAGAACTTGCCAGGGTTCGTAAGATCTGTAAATCTGAAGAAGAAACTGATTTTTCTACTCCAGCAATATCCTGTGGTGTAACAGTGAAACAGGAATGTACAGACCCCCTGACTGTTGACTGTACAGTTTCACCTGAAAAGAAACCAGGTGCAAGCACAAAAAGTGCAATAATAATCTCAGACTCTGATGAAGACATCATAGCCAGAGCTTGTGAAGGGAAGTCAAAAGACAAAGTGAAAATGTTACATACTAAAGTAACTGAACATGACAGTGTGGAGCTCAAACATGATAAGAAGAAGGAAAGAGAAAAAAGAAAACTAAAAGAGCTCAAACAAATGAACAATTACACTACATCCATTGCTAGTTCAAATAAAGAGTCACAAAGTAATAAAACTTCTGTCTCATCAACCAAACATAAATGTGAATCTGCTGACGTAATATCACTGAAAAAAATGAAGAGAGAAAAAGTTGTCTCTAAAGAAGGAGAAAGTAAAACTAAAACTTCTTATTTGTTTACTGATGTTAACTTTTTTGATGGTTCAAAGAAGGTAAAGACAGTTAGAGAAAAATCATCAAAGGTTAAAGTGAGTGAAGATGTTCATGTATCTATCAAGAAACGATCAAAAAACTCGACAAAATCAAGTGAGTTGAAGAAAAAAGAAAAATTAAAACACAAGGATTCACAAAGTTGTAGTAAAGAATTAAAACATGACAGTGTTTGCAAGGAATCTGATCATAGTGGCAAGACTGACAGGAAGTACTTGGCTGGACATAAGGTTAGAAAAGAGGACACTAAACCTGAAATGGATTGTGGGGGATTAGATGATCCCAGCTCTACATGCAGTGTTATTGATATTGAGGATACTGACGATGAGCTGGAGTTAAGAGAGTTATTTGAAGACTGTCACTCAAAGGCTTCAAAGAAAACTGTACTGTCAAGACAGAAATCTCAAAATCAAGATGGCATAACAATCAAACATTCTTCTGAAAGGAAGGTACATGGCAAAGTGTCAGACTCTGACAAACGATCTTTGCCATCCACATCTACTTTGGCAACAGAAATGCTTGGTCTGGGCAAAAAACGGAGAGTTGCACATGAATCAAACCAAGTAAGTTAACACTAATCTACATTTGTGGGCTTTCATGGCAGAAACCTTTAACTATTAATTAAATTAAATGTTTTTATTTTTTTTTGAAGTAACTCTACTGTGTGTTCTCTTAACTTATTTTAAAACATATTAATTTTGCCAAATGTGTACTTAACCTTCAGATGTAAATTTTATTACTATAATTTTTATGTTCAATTATTTCATTTGATAAATCGATACATGTATGATTGCATAATTACATGATTGTATAGCACTATTTCAGTTATAAATCAGTCTGTAACTCGGTTGAATGTGTTGGATAGCCATTTATAAGCCATAAATTAAATACCTATGGAAAGCTTACCATAATTTGGTACATGTATATGTCGACCCTTCAACACCCAAAATTGACCCCGACTTATACATGCAAGAAAAAAAACTACATACTATGGTACCCATTAAATTAATATAAAAACACTCAAATATAAGGTGAAACTTTACAAAGTATTTCAAAGCACACCAGTACATGTATTTGCAAAGAGAAACGAAATCTTGTGCCACTAACGTCTGATTTTAGTGACTGTTAATGACAAGTGTATCACTGTGGAATGACAATTGTTCAGCAAATGCCATGTTTTTTTGGCAAGTTTGCCCTAATGCTGAAGTTTGACAATGTCAAAATTTGAGGGCCAACTTATATGTGCAGATTTGAAAAATTGCCACTTTTTAGCTTCAAAAGAGGGGACCAACTTATACACACTATTGACTTATACACGCCAAATTATGGTAAATATAAAATTCTGTAAATGAATGTAGGAGTAAGTTTTGGAAAACTGTAATTTGTGTAATTGAAGTTAAGAGTAAGTCAGAGCTGTTTCTGACCCAAAGAATTTCCTCCATTTGGTCCCAATTCTGCCAAATTCTACATTGTTAATCATCCCCTTCTTAATCTCAGCACAGTTTGCCATCTAAAACCACATCCAATTGGGATTAAAATTAATTTGCATTCAGTCCCTTTCAGGACTTGACGTTAAACCTACATGTAATGCTTCTTACATGTTTAGAGTCCCCACCGCCAGTCAAACTGTGACCCTGTATCAGAGAATCAGAACTTGTTCTTACTATCTTGTGCTTTGACCCCCTAACCACAACAAAATCAGCATATGTACAGTATGAAGTAAAACCACATAATTTGTTTACATGTTTTACATGCTGTTATGGTGAACTGTATTTCAAACTGTTTGCTTTCAAGCTTCCCCAGAGGGTGGGTGTGAAGCCCAGTGTGAACAGAAAGTTTCCCAAGACACTTACACCACAAGCAAGAATACAACAAATGCAAGAACAAAAGGTATGAATTAAAGCAATCGTATTGGTTTACAACCAAGATAGCTACAAAAAAATTACAAGCTGGTTAGTTTCTCAGTTGATTCATATAAAACTACTACTTTAAAATCTAGTTCTTTCAAAACCCTATTTTACCTTATTCAGTTCTTTAAAGTCACCCCCCCCCCTCCCCTCCACAAACAATTGGCCTCCCAAACTTAAATTGTTCCCTACGGCCCTGGAAATAAAAACTGAACAGTAAAGTCAGTATGAAGTGGTCAGGTTTTCATCAGGTCTTACTGTATAAAACAAAATGGAGGCCCGATATACTGCTAGTCCTCAATGAGAATGACTGTTGATCAGTCTGAATACTACAGTTATAAATAAAAGACTTAAACTAGACTATATAGAAAAAGTGAACAACAACTTCCTGATGTGGTAGTTCCATAAAACACACAATTTAAACTTTGCTTTAATTTACCCTTCACCGTGCGCCACAGGCATCCTCTTCCCAGTCGACCAGCGCAGCCACCTCGTCAGATCACACCCCCACCACACAGAGAGTAGCACACATTCCAAAAGCTGCACCAAGGACCAAGAGTGAAAGAGCGAGACCAAAAATTGCTCTGGAATATGGGTCAAAAGTACCACAGAACTTGCGTCAGCGGTACCTGGACAAGATCGTTGATGAATACGTCCGAATTTGCTCCACAGAAAAATCAGCATTTAAAAGGGTAAATTTTGATTACATATCTGTTTTTCAACCCTTTTTCAACTAAACACATTAACTATAAATCTATTGCTGAATACTCCATAACCTTAGCCAATTCATCTTTGTTTGAGGATATAATCAGATGTATAATGGCGTAATTACAAGGTTGAATAGAAACAGAAATCTAAATTGGATAATGCATTAAACTCTCATATTAGATATGTAAACACAGGAGCGTGATCAGCGGTATGAATAGTCATAATGACTTGAGTTCAAACCTTGGAAGTATCCAAGTGCGATAAGCTAGTATAGTTTTAAGACTGAACTGAGATAGTACTGCATAGAGTTAAGCTTCATGAATTGCATTCTGTTATGGTCCGTAAGAAGAAAGAGAATCTGTGACAGTTCTTGTTGGATTGGAATTGTCTGTAATGGTTCCATTCTGGTATGGTTCGTGAGAAGAAAGAGGGTTTGTAACAGTTCTTGTTGGATTGGAATCGTCTGTGATGAGTTCCATTTTGGTGATGACTTCCATTCTGGTATGGTTCGTAAGAAGAAAGAAAGTTTTGTCAGTTCTTGTTGCATTGGAATTGTCTGTAATGAGTTCCATTCAAATATGGTTTGTGAGAAGAAAGAGATTATAATTGTCTGAAATGAGTTCCATTCTGGTATGGTTCGTGAGAAGAAAGAGAGTTTGCAACAGTTCTTTTTGGATTGGAATTGCCTGTAATCAGTTCCATTGTGGTAAGGTCCGTGAGAAGAAAGAGGGTTTGTAACAGTTCTTGTTGGATTGGAATTGTCTGTAATGAGTTCCATTCTGGTAAGGTGCGTGAGAAGAAAGAGGGTTTGCAACAGTTCTTTTTGGATTGGAATTGTCTGTAATGAGTTCCATTCTGGTAAGGTGCGTGAGAAGAAAGAGGGTTTGCAACAGTTCTTGTTGGATTGGAATTGTCTGTAATGAGTTCCATTCTGGTATGGTTCGTGAGAAGAAAGAGAGTTTGCAACAGTTCTTTTTGGATTGGAATTGCCTGTAATCAGTTCCATTGTGGTAAGGTCCGTGAGAAGAAAGAGGGTTTGTAACAATTCTTGTTGGATTGGAATTGTCTGTAATGAGTTCCATTCTGGTAAGGTGCGCGAGAAGAAAGAGGATCTGTAACAGTTCTTGTCGGGTTGGAATTGGCTGTAATGAGTTCCATTCTGGTAAGGTCCGTGAGAAGAAAGAGGATCTGTAACAGTTCTTGTTGGATTGGAATTGCCTGTAATGAGTTCCATTCTGGTAAGGTCCGTGAGAAGAAAGAGGATCTGTAACAGTTCTTGTCGGGTTGGAATTGGCTGTAATGAGTTCCATTCTGGTAAGGTCCGTG
>JANSTQ010150489.1:0-11788 GCA_026167885.1 Bergia puertoricense
TGTGTGTGTGTGTGTGTGTGTGTGTGTGTGTGATTTTCAACAAGAACAACAATATTGTTGTTCTAGCTTTGCACCCGAAGTCTTGGTTGAGCAGAATGAGTGGGAGATTCAAATGTGCTTGATTTTATGTATTAACTGAGAACAGGAAATGATGTCATTTGAAAATGAACCAATCACACAAAAGGAAAGAGTAAATGATTGACCGTTATGTGATTTGATAGGGAACAAAATATATAGGAGGGAGGAGTAGGTAAGTATAATAATAAAAACAACAAAGAATATAAACATCTATTACAGGTGTATTTCTTATTTGAGTTCTATAGTATCATTATCAGTAAGATTTTAAAATTTAGAACAAAAGGTGAGGCAAAACAATTTCTTGCTCCGTGGCCAAGTCAGACATTGTACATGGATGAAAGATGAGGTCAAAGCTCTGCATGTGGCCACACAAGTTGTGGGCCAGAGAGATCTGAGGGAGATTAGGGGTAGACAGGAATGAGGTAGCCTCGTTTCTGAGTTCACAGCCCTGAGGGAGAGCTCAGAATGATGAACACTGGGATTTCTTCCAAGGGAAAAATATACAGTATCTAGTTGCACAAAAATTTTTAAAACCAAAACATACATGTATCAGTAGCAGAACAATCTTTCAACATTTTTATTTGAAGAATATAATTTGGGTATTTATTATAAGCACAAAACTTGAGGGTGTGAGATCCTAAATGTCTCATGTGTAAGCATGAGAATAGTCGCTTGAGGCATGAGACACATGCCAAAGGCATGAGAGTTGGTAGGTACATGTATACCATTCTAGATGTACATGTACATGTAGTAAATAATATAAAACAGGGGTTCAAATAGTGTGACCGAACTTGGCCCAGACTTTTCCCACCACTCACATCACATAACCTTTTGTTTTGCAAGCCATGAACGATTCATTTTTCAAGAATGACAAGTGTTTAGTTTCTGAATATTTTCAGTCTTGTTCTATAAAAGGCTGACAAAGTTGTATGGTTCTTGTGTGGTTCTGTAATAGTTCACCAATGAGTGATGGCTCTGTTAATCAGTAAAGTTTGCAGCTTTCCATTTTAGTGCTGTTCGGCTACAAATAGGATCCCCAAAAATTCAGTCCTGGGACTGAAATCACCTAAAAAAAATTTTGGTCCCCCTTTTTTTCTGTTTTATATTTATGGGAAACTTTGCTTTCTTTCCAAAGCATTTTTTTGGTCCCAGGAATACAAGTTAGTGATTTATTTTGCATCCCACATCATAAAACTTGTGTGAAATGCCACTTTTTTTGCTCAATTGGAACCCCAGTAAAATAATCTTACTAATGTATTGTAAATAATAAAAATCTTGTATGTTGAGATCCCAGGGGGAGGGGGGTACTCCCAAAATTTCAGGGTGGGGATGTGCCACTGAGACCCCCAAAACTTAACCCTGTTCCTGACCAAGAAAAACTGCAAAGCGATACTCTGTTCCAGACTCAAAGCAAGAAAAGCATGCCCTGTTCTTGACTCTAACTCTGACTGTAACATTTGGCATCCTGTTCCTGACCGAAACAAGTGCTGTAATTTACAGTATATGCCCTGTAAGCTGAGAACTGTTAGTATTGAAAAATATATAATTATGTATACACAACTCAAAGCTTCTTATTATGTTTAGAGAAACACAGAGTTATTCCTTCAGTTGGCCAAAGAACACAGCGTATCAGTTATCCTTGTGGACTCACGGGTTTTAAACCTGCTGGTCAGCCATGATCAGGAGGGGCAAGCTGTGGTACGGACTCAGGGTCAGTCTACATCTTTCCATGACTGCCACTTTGTGTGTGCAGGAAATTCAACTACATATGCAGTTATTGGAGAATTTAAACTTAAGGTGAATTTACAGTATGAAGAGTTCTTTAATCACGTGGCTACATATATATACAGTAGTTTGGGCAGAGTTTTACATATATTTACTTCAGTTTAACTGTTACAGCTGTAAATTTATATTTTACATTTCCCTTGCTTCTATCTTTAACATGAGAACTTTTTGGTTAAGAAATGTGAAGAGGCACTGTCTCTCTTCCAGTCTTGGAACCTATGTTGTCTGAATTGTCATACTAATACAGTTGACTCCCAATAACTCGAACCTTCAAGGGATATGGAAAAAGGGTCACGTTATGGAGAGTTTGGGTTATCGAGGGTAAAATTATAAAGAAAATGACCCAAAGGGAAAATAAAATTACTTCGAGTTAGCACAAGGTTTGAGAAACTGTAGTTCTGATTCAGATGGTTGTACATTTGCTCTTGAAAATATTTTTTTTAGGATATCAGCTATTTTTGAACAATCCTGGAGAAACACAAGCGCAAAGATACAAATGTACTTCAAAATAGACAGACAAAATTATGTACATTAACCCCTCTTCTATACAGTGTTGACTCCAGATAGATGGAAAACAACATTGTGGCTTTGATTGATCAACTTTGTCAACATTTATTGATGGGAAGCAGAGATTTCTAAATGCAGTAACTAGTTATTTGGACTTTGTTTTGCTCATCAATGCCAAAATTTCAAACAAGTCTAAGGGTTGATAGCTATCCCCCTACCTTGTGATCTGATCGACTGAGCCAGCCACACTCACAATGATATCATCACTGTAATACCAAATAGAATAACCTGCTATATTTGGGAACCAGTTCTCACTTGCAAGTCTAAGGGTCGATAGCTAACCCCCTACCTTGTAATCTGATCGACTGAGCCGGCCACACTCACAATGATATCACCACTGTAATACCAAATACAATAACCTGCTATATTTGGGAACCAGTTCTCACTTGCAAGTCTTAAACACAATCTCAAACAACTTTTTGTAGTTTTCAATATTGAACACGAACTAGTTCTTAATTTCATTATGAAAGGTTTTTCAATTTTGTTTCATTTGAATTGTTTGGTTACTTTTTTCGTTGTTTAAACTCTCTAGTTGGCATATCCAGTGCCATTTTTTTATTTACATTTCTTGGTTTATATATAATAATGGGCTAAACTAACATCTACTTTGTTATGGTAGCCTCCGTTCATATCCAGTCTGAAGTCCCATGGATATGCTCAGATATGTAATCAGATGGTGGATCCTAGAAAGATTGCAGTTGATAGATGGTCGTCAGAGACTATTGTGGCACGTTGTACCTTCATAAGAGACCACATAGCTGTTCATCTTGTTGTACTGTACGAGCGCCATGGTTACTTGTGGCATGCAGGAGTTGAAGGAAAAGTTCCTGAAGGCATTGTTGATAACATTACATTTGGGAGTTTGGCTGGAGCTTATGACAAGTATGTTGGCCTTTGTGTGTGCTTGTGTTTGTGGAAATTGGTGTGTGTTAGAGTGTTTTTCTGGACATTTACAGTATAGGAATATTATCACGTATTGTTGTATACCAAACATGTTTGCCAGTAGCCTCTAATGGAGCTTCCTTCCTTTGCTGTGGTTTCTGAGATTAAGGTATTTCCATTGAAGGTTATATGTCAATAGAGCGTTTTCGCGCAATCCCAAGAGAGCCATAGGTGGCCATGTTGGTGTAACAAATTAAAAAATTGGTGATTAAAAACATATTGTTAAAGGTGGTCATGATGTCACGTGAAAGTACCTGTACTTTAACAATACATTTTAATCACCAATTCTTTAATTTGGTACACCATCATGGCCGCCTTTGGGTCTCTCGGGATTGAGTGAGAACGCTCTACAAAGTTGTTGAACAGATGTTTTAACTAATTTATTGATGCAAACGGTTTCGCTAATCTACGGTAAAAGTTAAATATGGTCTAAACGCTGGACCAAAAATAGAATTAATTAACGTATTTTAAAAGTCTAAAGCCAAATGGTTCGTCAATTATTTTGCGCCAAATCATTGTCATTTCCAATCGGAAAGTGCGTAAAAGGTAAATGGGAAGTAAATGATCTTTGTAGAAAGTAGTATAGATAATGGCAGTTAAAAAATACGCCTAGTTTTTCTAGTGCCAGAAGCAAAAGCGAAAAGACGGTTCCATTCTCAGAAACGGAGCCAGAACCACACTGTACAGTACAGTACGGTAGATCAGCTGAAGCGGAGGGAAAATGATCGGAAGCTTCTCTTTTTTTTCCGTTTTTGCTCTTTCCGTCGCCTTTGGTTTTTCATGGGTAGCGTATGGTGCAGATTGTTGACTGAAAATCGACCGGATGGACGGATGTAGAACTGGAAGAATAGGCCAAACACTAGTTTTTAGTATTACATGTAGTTGGCCTTCAAGTGCATGTTTATGACACAGAACAACAGGTTAGCAAGGTGGAAATTTATAAGCGTCACTCTGTACAACTCTTCTGTCTCAGTCAGGACAAAAGCCTTGTTTTCACTTTCTTTTCTACTTCCGCTGCTTCAGGCGTAAGTGAAAACAAGGTTTTTGTTCTGACTGAGTTAGAAATGCATGTTTTTTCTTGATTTGAAGATTTGAAATCGCTGACCCTATTGCTGTGGATGGTTTAGAGATGCGCGTCCCGCGGGATCCCGCTCAATTCTTACAACAGGTGAAACAGTCTCAGTTCACCGAATGTAACATACAGCAAGCTCGGTTGTTCTATAACACGTATGGACAGGACTCGTCACCGGAGGCCGAACTCTTCCGCCGTAGAGCGTGGCAAATCTTGGTTACGGCAAAAACTGCCCTTGATCAGATTGGCGTCAGGTTTTGGCTGAGTAGCGGCACATGTTTAGGGTGGTTCAGACAGTGTGGCATCATTCCACATAGCAAAGATGTCGACCTTGGAGTGTGGATTAAGGACTACAAACCAGAGTTAATTGCTGAGTTCAACAAACACGGATTGATGCTGAAGCATAAATTTGGAAAGGTTTGTCTAGATCAAATTCCCTGACTTGTTGTTGTTAGGTTGTGGCCACACAAGTGCTTTAACCTGCTAGAAACTTGCCTGATAATGAGTTTTGTTTGAATAACACTTCCTTGCATGCAAACATACATGTATAAACAACAAAATTAAAATTATGTCACATAGTTTATCGAAACGAGAATTTATTAAAAATTTGGACTCCATAAAGGAGGTTTTTACATGCCACAGAGGAAAGCTTGAGTAGTATCGGGGAGAGAAGGTTTAGAAAAAAGTTTTCTTTGTATCTGAAATACCACAAATGTTCTTGGGCGTAATAAGTGTCACGCATGAATTGAAGGTTTTCAGTTCATTTTTAACGAAAAAAATTAGAGCCAAGTGCTTAAGAACAAAAAGTGTGGGCTATAATAATTAGGAAGTGGGAAATGGGGGGGGGGGCGTACTTACCCTTCCATTGCTATGCTTTGAAGGTTGAATCAACACCTCATGTATTGTGCAGTTGTGACAGACATGTTTCAACTTGCCATTTGCGTATCTGTTGCAGATAGAAGACAGCTTTGAGCTCTCCTTCAGGACGGTCGAAAATGACGTTAAGTTGGATATTTTCTTCTTTTATGAAGAAAAGGAATATATGTGGAATGGGGGAACTCAAGCCAGAACGGGGAGGAAGTTCAAGTAAGTTGCCAGTTGCCACGTTATTTCAACTCTTGTGTTTCAGTCTTGGCAGGGAAGGGAAGGGAAGGGAAGAGAAGGGAAGGGAAGGGAAGGGGGCAGGGGTTCACGGGTGCGGGAGGGGGGAGGGGTTGTAGCGTACTAAGATGTTCGAGTGAAGGAGGATGAGAATGAAGCTTAATTTGCCGTGCTTAAAAAGATGGTGACTGGTACATTTACCCATAACTCCTAATGCACGGAAATCTTGAAAACGCACAGAAAGGATCTAAAAACTTGACCCAAAAATACTCTTCATAAAGAAAAAGCTCTAAACAATATCAACAAGAACATCGTTTCAACCAAACAGATACCTGGAAAAATTTCCAACCCCCAAAATACCAAAATTACAAATTTAAAACTCCAAAATGTCTCTGGGATTGATTGACATTTCTGCAGTCGCCTATATCCCTTTATCAGAACTTCAGATGCCTTTCATGTTTGACTAGAAACAAACATGAAACTCGGAAATGAACTACTCGCTGCTAGAAGAAGGTAGTGAGACAGACCCGTCGTTACATCATTCCTTGGATCCTGCGTTTTAACCTCTTGGAACTCAAACTGAGTAGATAACAAAGTAAATAGCAACATTAACAACCTATAACGGATATTTAAAACAAAGCAAAGACAACATAAAAGCAACAAAGTTCCACGGTCATGGAAAAATCTGTGGTATCATTTAGAAAAACGAGCTTCGGTCAAGGGAAAGCTTCGAGCACACATATGGAAATAAGAACTGTGAATAGCAAAACTTACTTGCTATTGCAATTGGCTCGTCAAAGTGTTTATCAGTAACTTGCTGGTTTGTCCATGTGAAATTGATAGCCTTATTTCCTCGTGGAAAATGTCTTAAGTTAGTTGATTTCGTCTTGTGATTTTTCAAAACCCTAAAATAAATGAATTTTACATGATCACACTAAAAAACAAGGAAAGGTTTGAAAATTCCATACATTGGCATTTCAGATACATCTTCCCCAAGTTCTCTGTCTGCTGGACGGATTTCTTAGAGTTAAAAGTCCGTGTCCCATGTCCCGCGCGACCTTATGTGGAGGCGAACTACGGAACTAGTTGGAACAGGCCCGTGAAGGTCTGGAACTGGAAAGAGAGTCCCCCGAATGTGCGGGAGAATGGCCATTGGGAAGAGAAGGAATGGGCTCAAGTTATACAGCATTTTTGAGCGTTTTTATTTTCAATGCAACCTTTGTGTCCTGCGGAGGAGTTGAGAATATAATGGAGAAGTGACCTGGGTGGCAGCAGTTATCTTGGAAAGTGAAAACAATGCAATTCTTGTACTGAAGAAACTATTTGCATGTGCAATTGCATAATACCTTGATAACTTGCTTTCAAATCCATCTGTCTGTCAAGGTCACGAACACTGTGAAATTAGTACGATCAATCGAAAAGTTCCAGAGCAGGTATACACCATGTCAGCTTCTATAAACGAAAAAATATTTGTGAAATAATAAACAATTATGATTGAAATTTATATTTTATGTGGAAACTGCAGATGGAATTGGTGAGAGCAGATTATCGTAACTCAACTTTGATGAACTTGTTTTCTAGTGGAATGTGTTTACTACAAGTTTTCAAATGACGTGTTTCTGAAAGCTAGATGTTTAGTCCAAGTGAACTATCTAACTACACATTGATGGTAAACGAGCGGTTCCGTACTACAAAATAAACAGAGGACGGTTTGCCGCCAAACACGTTTTGGCAAAAGGTTGCAGCGGGCGCGTTTGCTTTGATCTACTGAAACAGTGAATTAACTGAAGGTGCAATATTGAACTCCCGCCGTACTTCATTCGAGAAGCCGCTGAAAAGACCAAGATGGCGGCCAGAGATCGATCCTGTGCCCTTGCGCAGGCTCGCCTCTCTCGCCTTGCAGAACTGTACCAGGTTTCCTAAGTCTGAAAATAAACTTGAATTCGCTTAAGTCATGGAGTTTTAAATTGGGTCATGGAAAGTTATGGAAAAGGAAAGTTACTGTACAAAAATATGGGTCAGTTGAAAACAGAAACTTGGCTCAATTTAGGTACAGAAAGCTAGATTCCCATGAGATTGGACTTCTAGGTAAATAACTACATATTTTTCCTAAAGACTGTCTTTCTTCTATCTTGACGTTAGTTACTTTGCTAGAGGAAGCTCAAATTGCCGGAATAGTTGTTAGGTTGGTCGAAATCAGTTCTTGGAAAACAGGTGAAACTGGTCATGGATAAAATCTCGGAAAGTCAAGGCATTTCAGAATCAGAAAGTCTAATAGTACGAGCTCTTTGTCAGCGGGGGCAAAAGATCAGGCTCAGCTAAAGTAAACTGTTGTGTTTTATTATCTTTCCTTGGACGCACGAAAGCTGTATTTTCGTTTTTCTTAACAGGACACGTCTCCTTCACGCAGGGATCGGGATTTCCCAAGGGCTGTTATCCAGCTCCGGAAACAGGCTGAGTACCTGAATTTAAACAGAGAAAATTGAATTGTTAACATTTGACTGAAGGACAACGCTGCAGCGCAATCTATATATTGCCTCACTGCATTAAGCTTCCCAGCTTTTGGTATGAAAGCAGTATGAAAGATGGAATAGCAACACTGGGCAAAACTAGGAAACGCAATGGAATGTATTCTCTTACTCAACAACATTTCACAGACAGACGCTGACGCTTCACCAACGAAACTGTGGACCGGCGCAGTAACTGGAGTAAGTTACATGCGACTTCTTAACTTTTACAGCACTGGAGAGTTGTTATTCGTGAAAAACCCATATGAGTCGGGGAGGGCAGCTACCGGTAGTTGCCGTTGAGGCCACAACTTGATACTTAAACGTTTTGTTCTCGAGTATCTCTGAAATTCAAAGGCCGCGTCGAGAGACTGGAAATTCCTGATAGATTTGTTATGTTACCCCGCTGCCAATCTAGATGCAACACTAGCCTGTGCAATAGTCGGAGTAGCTACATTGTTATCACCCTAGGAAACCCAGGGCGTCGAGGAGAATTGAAAGTAGACGGAAGGGGAGAGGCTTCCGAGGATGATCTGAGAAATTTGGCTACTTATATTAGAAGTTTCTCTTTCACTGACTTCTCTTTGGTTGCATAGAAGCGTGTAAGGTTAGCTTTGCTGATGTCCATCGTAGAAGATCACAAAATAGAAAACCACTTATCTATTTACTCCTTTATGTTATATTTTCGCTTTCTGTTAAAACAAAAATAAATTGTCGCTAGATACCCAGGATAGAAAGAGGTACTGACATGGACTGGAAGGGTATCATGCGCTGATAGCTGTAACTATACTAGATTACAGCCCACCATCACACTCCCACACCACACCACCCCACCCACCACCCTCCCGGCGTTTGATGGTTACCAACTCTGAGCAACGGACCTGCGAGTGTTCCAAGCGGGCTCAATAGTAACCCAATCCAAGTACCAGAAATCGATTGGATTTGAGTGGAACAGATCCACTTTCACAAGTGAGCCAAGGTCTCGACTTGACTTGACCACGAAGTTCTCGGTGGATCCTTTTCTCAAATAACGCCTGTTAATGCAATGTACCAGGAAATACCTATCAATACCTTGGCTTCCTGTAGCTGTTTATTTAACAGTAATAATTACTCCTGGGTAATGTGCACTCTAAAAGTGCGATTATAGTGTTCGGACAGTCTTGCAAGGCCTTGCATTGCGCATTGAAATGTACGCAAAGGAACTTGAAACTCTTTGAAAGTTCTTAAGTTTGGGCAAAAAATAGATACTAATCGTAAGCACTGATATTTGTATTGCGATCATCACATTCCGGTGACTCTAAACGTGGTGAAGCTGGCATTTGTGGAGGAATAAGTTTTGGGTTTCCATGTTCTATGTGTTCAAGTGTCTATTTTGGCAAGCTAATCTCGCACTGGACAGCACGTAAGCCTGGTTCACACTTGTGAAATAAGCACAAGAACAAGCTCAAGCAAAAGTTGTTCAGACACGTGAAAAACGAGCATACGCGCGCACAGAAATGATGCCTGTGCTCGTCGAGGAACTGTGCTTATGCTCGTTTCACAAATGTTCACACTGATGAAATAAGTAAAATAAGAATAAGCACAACCATTTATGCTTGTTTCACGGATGTTCACACTGGAGAGACAAGTGAAATAAGAATAAGTACAAGGAAAAGGAAAATGTTTCTTTTTCTTGTACTTGTTCTTGTGTTTATTTCATGCATGTTCACACTGGGATTCTTCTGTGCTTTTGCTTGTTCTTGTGCTTATTCTTATTTCACAAGTGTGAACTAGGCTTAACAGTAGTGTGTCAGCAAATAACAAAAGCTTGTGCAAAACGAGCATATTCAAAATACTGGACATATTAAAACAATTCCAAATTACAACAAAGTAAACGTTTTAAAAAAATTTAAAAAGCAACCAAAGATTCCTGGTGACTGAATACCGTCCATGTATAGTGGTTAAAATAAGACCTGAAAAGGTGTGCTGACCGTTTCAGTTTGACTTTTGCTGAATCTCCATTGGTTCCGTGGATTCTCACAAGCACATTAGCGCGAAGGTCTGCATACCAGCGGTTCCCTGTCCTGAACGTTGCTTTATAGTGGTACACTGGAATGGGCGCGCGAACAGGTGACAAAAATTAGTTGGATATTTGGTTATGGTAATTTTAATTTTGACGGTGTTGGTGGTAATGATAATAATGATGACAGTGATGGTAATATTAAAGATAGGGATGATGATGATGATGATGGTGACGGTAATGGTGACGGTGACGGTAATGGTGACGGTGACGGTGATGGTGATAATGATGATGATGGTGATGGTGGTGATGATGGTGGTGATGGTGATAATGATGGTGATGATGATGGTGATGGTGGTGGTGATGGTGGTGATGGTGATGGTGACGACGATGGTGATGGTGGTGATGGTGATGATGATGATGGTGATGGTGACGACGATGGTGATGGTGATGGTGATGGTGGTGATGGTGATGGTGATTGTGATGGTGATGGTGACGACGGTGGTGATGGTGATGATGGTGATGGTGATGGTGGTGATGGTGATGATGATGGTGATGATGGTGATGGTGGTGGTGATGATGATGGTGATGATGGTGGTGATGGTGATGGTGACGACGGTGGTAATGGTGGTGATGGTGATGGTGATGGTGATGGTGATGGTGATTGTGATGGTGATGGTGATGACGGTGGTGATGGTGGTGATGGTGATGGTGGTGATGGTGATGGTGGTGATGATGGTGATGATGGTGGTGATGGTGATGGTGATGGTGATGATGATGGTGATTGTGATGGTGATGGTGACGACAATGATGATGATGGTGGTGATGGTGACGACAATGATGATGATGGTGGTGATGGTGATGGTGATTGTGATGATGGTGATGGTGATTGTGATGTTGGTGATAATGATAGTAATGATCGTGATGGTGGTGATGGTAATGGTGATGATAATGTTGGTGATGATGATGATGATGTTGATTGTGGTGGTGATTGTGATGACAGTGATCGTGGTGTTTGTAATGATAGCTGACATTGACATTAAGAAGTAACAATTAGCAAGACTATTCAGCAAACAAATAGAAATACAGAAAACAATTGCGAAGGAAACATGCTAAAGAAGAAGCAATAAGATGCTATAAAAACTGATGATTAGAAATGAACATTAAAGATAATTTTAAAAATTAAATACCATTACAATTCTTTTTTTAAACGGGAGTGTTGATTCTAATTTGATTACATTCGTATATATTTATCTGCAATGTCTATAAAACAATCTTTTTACTCCTTGTAATGAGCCAGAAGAGATTTTCTAATTTGTTTGAATATGTATCAAAATCACAGTCTTGAAATAAGTAAAATAACTCTTCGCATAGATATTGATAAGAGAAGTATCAAACACTTGGTATTGAAGATAAGAAACACACTACAGAGCCAGCAGCTTTACGTCCCTGCCCACGGTCGGTAGACGGGGCTCTTTTATTTTTAAAAACCTTCATGGACATGGATCTTTTTACGTTAACTAAACTAGGGAACTAGTTCTGTATTTAAAAATGTTATTCAACTGGCATACTACACCAATGAAAGATATTGCGCTGACGACAAATGTTAACTTTCGTCTTAAGCAAGCTAAACGGTACCAAAATGGTGGCTTCAACCCCTAGGATGTAAGACGAGCATCCCAGTCTGTATTGTATGTGGCAGACCCGTCTGGTTCGTACTGACGCACCCCCCCCCCC
>JANSTQ010150500.1:0-11788 GCA_026167885.1 Bergia puertoricense
ACATCACATGTAGCGAATTGACCAATCAGAGCGTTATACCAGACTACTGGTATAAGGAAATGACTTTTGACTGCAATGTTCACAGGCCCCGTTCTTTCATTTTCCGCCCACCCCCTACCCCCACCCGGACACGGGGTCTGGAAGAGGCTACCTTATACCTTAATGTTTGGCAAAATGGCCCATGCCTTTAAGGGTTAAAGGCTCGAAAAAAATTAAACTGATTCGTAAAAATAACCAGCCAACTGATTAACCTATATATATATATATTTTTTTTTTTTACTTGAACATTAATGTTCAATGCATCTGAACTGAGTTAGATGCTGAATAGCCTTTGCATGTATGCAAACACAAAATTTTCCAAAATAATATCAGAAATATTTAAATAACGCTTAAGCCTGAGATCGGAACGTTTAGCATCACGAACGTATTGCAGAGATAACTCAACCGTACCAGGTGATCGGACATTTATCACGTGCTTGGAGTAAGCCAATCAGTGCGCACTTTCAGGTCTGCCCAAAAGGCACCATCCCAGAACGCGCTGCGAGATTAATTAGTAACGATCGGTGATTTTTCTCGTTTTGCTGAAGTAAAATGAACTATTAAACAGGCAATTTCTGGTAATTACAATTCAACAAAGGAGTTGCTTGTTAGCCCATGCAAGGCTACCCTGCGAGCAGAGATCTCTCATGTCCCCACGAAAAACGAGAGGAAAGAGAGACCTCTGCGAACAGCCGCTCGAATATCTGTCGAGCACGCGTGACCGTTTCCATGACGCCGCTCAACGTCATCCCCACGTGCTGTGCCGGTTTCTTTTTGTTTACTTTGGTTCCCGGGAATGTACGTGACTTTTCGTGGCCTTTGCGAAGTGCAGCAATGTGCGAAGAGGCTTGCAGTTTCAAAAACTCTTGCTAAATCTGTTTCAAGCCCGATACACTTGAAGGAGAAGTCGATTTCTGAAGACAAGGAGAGGTCACGCTTGCTGTGCGGCATACAGCAGTTTAGTTTCTTTAACGTGAAAACGCGAATCGATCTGATCAATAACGTCGCTTGTATTCTGGACGAACCATTAGTGCTACATTCAAATCTCGTTTGTAAACGTTGCTTTCGACGAGTCGAACTCTTGGACAAAAAAGAAACTGTGCTCAAGTCCCTCAAAGAAGAATTTAGGATAAAGTACAGCCATTATTCGAATGCGAGGTCTTTCAAAAGAGATAAAAAATTTGAATTCTATCGGAAAGTATTCGCAACAGAAAAATCTCAGTTAATTTTATAATGCAGCAATTAAATGTCACAGGTGGTCCTTTCTTTCCAGAAAATATCCAAAAGATATCTTACTTCTGAAACGCATGAGAGCTGATAAACAATTTCTACAAAATTCGGACAAAAACTCGCTTGTCGCTGAAAAACTTTCCTCGGGTGCAGCTTTGAGAGGAACGGGAAGCCGCCATATTGGAAGACCGAAGCTCCTAAATAGCTAGAAAAAAGTTGTGTTTGTCGTAAGCATGAGCATTAAAGAGAACGGCAAATGTTTCAAAACTGTACAAACAAAACCAAAGAAGGGGAAAACTGTAAAACCGTAACTAAAAATGTTCGACCAAAATGTAGAGGCGAGTACGAAATTATATTATCGCATTCGAGTAAATCTACTGCATTCGATGAATTTTGAGCAAAACTATAATTCCATCTACTCTCAAATGCATGACAGCTCCGATACTTTTGACTGATTGATTTTCTCATTTCATGATATTTGTTTACCTCAGCTTGAATTAACTGAAATTCTTTATGACTAATTTTATTGTCCTGTAATGCTTTAGACACAAGTTATTTTATCATGTTTACTTTTGCCATGCAAACAGAGACAGTTCGCTCATGTTTACTTAATTTTGGAGAAAGTTTTTTAACAGCAATTCCTGTTATTACACTTGCAAGACCACAGAAACCTCCAATGGCACCAAGAGACAATCCCACAGGCAATCCAATAGCAGTAAGAGAAGTACCTACACCTGATCCACTTAAAATCAACGATAAAGTCCCACTCACCGCACTGATTTTGATTAAAATATCACGTGATCTCTTGTGTTTCTTGAATATTTTTTCACAATCACGAAGCTCTTTTTCAAGAGTCGCTAAAGATTGTGACGATTGCTATAACCTAAAAGTGTCATCACTGATATCTTTTGGTATATTTGGATATATAGCATTGTGCTCTTCCATTTCTGAAAATATCATCAAATCTTTAAACTGTAGATGATTCCCTTTCCATTAAAATCTGGAGTCTCGAAATTTTTGTTTTCTATTCTCAGTGTAAAACTATTTATCACTCGCTCATGAGATTTAATCGATACGTCTGGGTATGAACCATCTTTACTCGGCGCGAGGGCTAACAATTGAGATGGGCTTCCTCTTGTAACTAGTCATTGTTCACCAAGTAGGAAGAATTCGATCAAGCTACAGTATATTAGATATTTTTCATCACCACCAATTTTTACAGAACTAAAAAATGGTAAAGGGCTTGGAATATTGAATTTGTGGGATAATTCTTTTGAAACTCTAACTGTACTACCTGGTGTGTTAAAATATGATGCTGAGTCGGCTATTTCAATATTTATGCCAGATTTATTAGATGTAGGGTTGCTGTTAAAAAGGTGTTGAAGCCTTTTTACACTATATTTACCCAAAATTTTTGGAATCTTAATTGTAGTATTATTACCATCCTCAATACCTATTGCTTGATCAGTTGTAAAAGTTTTATATTCTTCAGGGATTTTTACATCTACGAGACTAATATGATCTCTTTCGCCTAAATTTATAGGTGGATTAATATTCACATTTACATTTGGTGATTTTGTTTTCATTGTAATGAAAATAGGTTTGTGACTCATTTTACTTTTCTTTATTCTTCTTAAACTGCTCTACAAAATAAAGAACCACTGAAACAATAAAAAACCAGGCATTTTTAGCTAAAACTCTTATCACTTTACCTGCTGTTCTGAAAACAAAACTGGCAATAGCACCCACCATTCCAGGTAAAATTTCACCAAGTTTTTTACCAATTGTTTTTAACCCATTTCCAACTCCTTTTCCGAGAGATGTTAACCTTTTTTTTCAGATTAGAGACAATCACTCCAATAACAACACCCACAGCAGTTACCACAGCAAATACGGTAAAGCCATACTTTTTAAAAATAGCCTTAATCCTATCTCTAAGTGACATTCTTTCCTCTATTTCTTCCTTTTTACGTTCAAACTCTAACATTTGACTCTCCCTTTCACTAATTTGGTGGTTTGTAGTTTCTTTCTGATTTTCAGAAGTCGTTTCACGTTGAATGCGAAAATCATCAATTTCATCCTGATTTTTTGACATTTCACCTTGAATTTCTCTAACGACTTCATCAGCTGGTGGACCGAGACTATTTATAATCATTTTTAGTAATTTATCATTTACTTCACCGTCCTGCCCAAACAAAGTATAAGATTTTTCTTTCATTCGTTTTAATTGCACCATCGTTCGACCATAATCATCCAAACTTGCAGTGAATGGAGATTTAACAGGATTAATTTTAGGAAATTTCCCTTTAATTATATCCCAAGCTCTATCCCTAATTTTTTTCTCTTTGAATCAATATGTGTTGTCTATAAAAGAGGTTTCATTAGTCTTGTTATGATATTGTGTCGTATCATACGATCCGCGACGACTCGAGGTCATTGGAAATGATTTACCCCCATCATCACCTCCTGCATCGGTTGGATCAAACGGATTATTTTTTCTGGGTCTACGTCAACATCCATTTTTCTAAAATGATAAATCTTTAAGTACGGATCTGGAGATTCTTTTTTTGAAAAAAAGAATCTTAATTTTCGGAGATTCTTTTTATGAAAAAAAGAATCTTAATTTTCAACATTACTTGCAATATAACCTATAGCTAACATTCCGCTACCAACATATATCATTTCACCCATTTTTTGGTTTTTAGAAGGTCGATAGTAATCTGAAAATGTTGGTTCACCCATTAATTGGAACTTTTCACTGGGATGAATCCTATTGTATAATTTCAACGCTTCATCGGTATTCTCGAAATTCTGAGATGCAATAATCTCATTATGCCTATTGTCTTCTTGCCAATCAAGTATTATTTTGTCTATTTTCTTGATCTCTTTAGTATTTCTCTGGAGCTTTATCATGTCTTACACGCTCTTGATTTGTATCATCACCGGATAAATATTTAGCTATATAGGATCCGCCTACAAACGTTGTCGCGTTTAGTACTGCCCCACTAATCATCATTGCTATAGTAGCCATTTTGGTAACTTATTTTACTCTTAAATCAAAGACTTTTTGGCATAATTTTTTGGTTCTCCAGATACGTTTTTAGTGCCATTGAACCACCAAGAACTGCAGTCCACTTTGCATAATTCATTACGTTTGAGATGGAATCACCAAGAAAGTTATCTTTCAAAATCTTTTTACCAATATATCCAACACCAGCCGCCAAACCAACGAGAACAGCGGAATCTGCAACTGTTTTTACAAGTTTGTTCTGTTCTGACATTTAAATTATTGACATGATTCTTTTAAACTGACTTTAGTCCATTCCTATTCTCGGTTGTGTTTTATGAGACTCTGTCCTGCATGGGGGTTCTTTGGACGAATCAGGTACTTTTGTTGGTACTGCTGATAAATCTGCTATTATGCTTTTATAATTAATTACTGTTGAGAATGAAAGCTCTGGGATCCAACCCTTATCACCTTCATCTGACTTGTCACCTGAATTGTCATCTGACTTGTCAGCAGACTCACGTTTCTTTTCTCTTTCAAGCGCTTCTTTAGCCTTCCTATTATATTCTGCGAGTTTCTTACCAGCTGCGACCTTTTTAGGGTCTTTTTGTTTACTTTGTTCCTTTATTTCTGGAGTTGGGGTATTAGTAATCTGTTCCACCTCTTTATTATCGTCTGACATTTTAGTACATCTTTGTAATCTTTAAATGAAATCAAAGCAGATTACTTTGATGTGCTCAATTGTCTTAATAAGAGCTGCTCAAAACACCTAAGCAAATGCTTAGATGTTTTCCAAATAACGCTCAAGTGTTGCAAAGTAGTTTCTTAGGTTTGCTCAGTAGTCTCTTCAAACGTCTTGGCTGGTACAGTATCTTCTCTTATTTTTCCATGCTTAACCACTTGAAACAGAGCGCTAGCAAGTGCTACGAATCGGCCACCTTTTAATACCAAAAGACCTGCTGCATTAGAAAGTTCACGTTTTACCAATTCATCATTCTGCAAATCCTTTGTCAACTCTTCTGAATCATCAATAGGATCACGTAGGATATAGCTCTAGTAGCTACTTGATTTGCTGATTCCACTAATCCATGTGTGACCTGTTTTCCTAAAAGAGTCTGATATCGGTTAAAGTACTTTTCAACATCCTTTGCTGAGAGTTTCTTAATATTGCCTAGATTCATTTCAACGCCAGGATACTCCTATAAGGTTCCAAGTGAAGCTAAAATAGCTAGTGACTCTCTTTTTTCTGCAATATCATCATTATCATTAGATTTAGATGTAGATGTAGATTTGGATTTAGGTTTAGGTTTAGTCTCTTCAACAATTTTAGTCTCGTCTTCAACACTTATAGTTTCATCAGCCATATAATCTTCAACAATAGAGTTTGCCATTTCATATTTGTTACTTGTTTTCTTAAATAGTTACTTCTGGATATTCCAAATAACAATGGTAAGGAAATCGCATGTACATAGTCGGGAATATTTCTTTGATTTTAGTAGTTCCACAAATTTCTTACGCGTCTCAGTGTCTAAGTCACCTCCAAAATCTTCAAACAGCATTTTTGTGGATATTTGAGAATCTGAGTGAAATGCAATGGCACACCCCACATCGTCACGGAAAGCTTTACTAATACTGGTTAACTGCTGGGTTAGCACCCATACACTCAATCCATGATATCTTCCGGAAAACGTTAAATCAATGAATTTATTAGAACGTTGTTTCAGATCCTTTGACACTGCGCAATCATCAAGAATAAGCAATGTATTCGTACCGGAGAATAGTTCCATAATGTCTTTTAGTAATCCGTTAATCGTATCGACATCATCAGCGTCTGGTGATAATACTATGAACTTTTTATCATCTTTAGCGAATCCACGGTATGTTTTATTTTTAGCATAGGTGGGGCAGATCAAGACTATATAATCAAAAACATATCGGATCGGAACGGTCCGCGCAGCTTATCTATCAAATATTTGGTCTTACCACAATTCGTGGGTCCTGTGATAATACAGTTGAAAGGTATTTTATCTTTTAATTTTTTCATTTTGTTTTATCACATTATATTCTTAATACTTAATCGACTGCAAGGTTGAGTCCTTGACTCCCATTAGTGCATCAACCACTACAAACATTCGGCAGGTGATATTACCACTTCCTCCTTTATTTCTATGAATTTCTAATTTTACAACGTCTTGTGTTGTACCCAATATCAGTCCTCTTCCACGGATATCATTATCGGGGTCAGTTCTTAAGTCAATCCACAAAGCAAACTTGTCGTTGATACAAAAGTCTTTTTGTGTAATGTAACGTTTCTTTACCGATTCCCATTGATCGAATTGTAACATACCCTTTGAATAAAGCTGGTTCGGCATTCCACCAATACTGATATTAATCGATTTGATATCTGGGTTTACAAACTTTTCAGAGTCTCTTGTTCCTCCCGTATATTCCTCAGTAAACAGAAACAATAAACCCGTCGTTGACTTTCGTGGTACATTGATGTCTAAGTTCTTAATACTATCATTAGGCTTGGAGATTGTAAAAGTTTGTTCGCAAAGGACGTTCTCGTAGAAGAAGCCTTTTCCAACTTTATAAGCCAATAATGCCTCATTAGCGAGATATTCACTCGATATGTATTTGTATTCCGACTCTAGATTAGTTATTGTGTATGACGGAGGCTTAGTAGCGTCAGAATGGACAACAATGTCTGATACAGGAGCCAGTGTAATCTCAAAATGGAGGGGGTGAGACAACCCCTTGGGATAAAAAAACCCCCATGATCTCTTAGAATAGGATGGTCGAGTGGAATGCAATACTTTGTATTGTGTAATACCGACATGGCTATTTCCTTTGCATCTGAGGTGTCCTTGTCTCCTGCATTAGTCCTAAGTTTTCTCATATTTTCAGATGATATTCCCTGTCTCAATCTATCCTCACGTTCTTCCTTTGGTAGGAATAATAATAATAATAATAACAATAATAATCTGGCTTGCTAATCGCCCATTCTCGCAGTCAGAGACTGAATTACGAGGACGCAGCCCGACCAGGTCGGACCGAGAGCATGTAAAGGCGCACTCATCACACACATACATAGGAATAAACACATACATATAATTATAAATATGCATTAGTGGTCATTGATATTGCCTCGAGGTATAAAGATGCGGAACCATTAACCTCAAAAGAAACAAATAAGGTTGCAAGAGCTTTTAGTAATATTTATTCTCGAAAATTAAAGTGGCCCAATACTCTGTTGGTCGATCCTGGGAAAGAGTTTATGGGACATGTGACAACTCTAATGAAAAATCATAAGGTCACTATTCAACGAAGTGAAGCTGGAAATCATAGAGCACAGGCCTTTGTTGAGAGAGCAATCGAACATTGAGTGAAAAAATATTTTCTCATCAATATGCACAGGAAATGATTACTGATGGACGATCGACGGAATGGGTTGAAAGGTTACCTGCTGTTCTGAAAGTTATGAATAGTGAGGTAACGAGACTAACCGGAAAAGTAAGGTCAACAAGAGTTCCGATTAAGGATGTGACTTATAAAAGACCTGTTGGGTTGAATGAGGTTTTAGTACCTCCCGGTGTGAAAATTACATATCTCTGCCCCTGGTTAGGATGAGGGTGGTGAAAGACGTCGTGCGACAGATCCAACATGAAGTTTGGAGATGTACGATTTATCACGTACAGTTGTATCAGCTGATCAGCCTGTTTTGTATTATTTATCAGAGGGTGCACCTAAACGAGGATTTGTTCAAGAGGAAGTTAAAGTAGTTCCTGAAAATACCGAATTGCCTCCAGATGATATTCTGAAATGATCGTGAATTTTGGCTAAGTAAATTCATAATTAGGGTGTGTTATGTTTTGATTCTTTCGTATAAGAATCAGAACCAATAACAATAATTTTTTTAATATAAAAATTAATGTACAGTATCATATTCAACCTCATCATCATCAGAATCAATCAAACTACCTTTTTCATCTTCATCAGTGGTGATTTTGTTTTCCATCACCACAGGAACAGCCTTACGACGAACTAAGAATCGTTTCACAACCTTTTTAGCAGGTTCAACAATTGCTTCCCAAAGCTTGACTTGCAGTGATAATGTCTTGGCTCCAATAAAGACAGACTCAATTTTCACTGCTGCCTCGGCATAACAGCGCTTACCCATCAGCATTCTTGGGTTGACTGGCTTGTCATTTTTGTCAAAGAACTGAGTTTGAAACTGATCCTGTTTCTTGTAATAGATTATTTTTGGGTACGGAGTAGGACCTTGACCTGGTACCTTACGAAGAACAGTCTTACCAGTCTTCCCGTCCATGACCTTTTCCATTTTCCAAATAAAGAGTATTCAGACCTCCCTTAGTCTTTGTCAAATCATTGCGAGTTAGTTCTAACATTTCGACTTCCTTTTTTTCAATGAGATGACAACATTCAACAATGGAATTAAACATTTTTACCCATTCTTTTTCCACCTTGGCTGGACCGTCACCATTCCAAAGACAAAGCGGGAATGAGTAACCTGTCATGTTCCCTGTTTCTTGACTTTTGTTTTCCGAGACCCCAAAGGAATACAGACGCTCAGTTGGAAGAATCAAGTCCCCAGTTGAACCTTCCTCATTGCGAGTGCTATATTGAATGTAATTTATTGAACATTGAATGCCATGAATTGAATATTGCTACAATCGGCTTGCCATAAGACAGCTGGTAGATAAGTGACTTGCCATGTCCTGTGGGCAGACAAGCGAATGTATCCGCGCCAGATACAAAGCAACGTAGAGTAGTTTTCTGGGGGCCTGAAAGTTCCTTGATTTCGCAATTATTTAGCTTTGATAAAGCAGATTTCACAGAATCATCGAAGGACTTGTCACATAAATAACACTCGACGCCATAATTTTCAGGAACATCCGAGCGGGATCGCAGTCGCGGCGAAAAGTCAGCGGATAATATGGTCGCATGACAACGAGTATCGTAGTCTCACGAAAATACACAACAGCTGCTAGCGGAAATTTTTTTTGGGATCACTTCCCGCATTCGCTTGGTAACCCAACACGCAAAGGTAGCCAAGCCTTCTAGTGGGCTCAAGTTCGCCACGAACGTAGATGATGTTCGTGGAAGTGAACTTTTGATCGTGTTGAAACCTTTCAAGTGAAACGCGTTTGTATGATTGACTGAGCTTCTTCCTCTTTGTGTAAATACAGTCCAAGAAAGGTATTTCTTCACTATTATAATAAACTTTTAATTGAAATTAGCTCGAGCGACCTTTTATTGTTCCTTCATATTGTACATTACATGTACTATACATGAAGAATAACTCTACGGGCAGGGTCGCTTGAAGTTGAAGTTGAACTAATGTCTAATAATTCAGCAAATATAATACATGTACGTTGATAAATTCATTGTGTACAAGCTTCATGCTTCAAGAACCTTCTTTATTCCCAATTTCAGAAACACAACATAATATTTTTAAACTTTCACAAGTAGTTCTGAATGCAATTTGCATGTAAATCTAAATCATGGACAGCACTTGAAAATTTAGTTATGCAACAAAACACAGTTGATTGATTGGTATATCTACCCTATCATGAGAGTTTTTATTAGAAATACCCCTCTGGTCGTCTGCTGTAGCCCATTTGGAAATTATCTTTTTAGTCCCCCCCCCTCCCTCCCCCTCACCCCCAAAGATATCCATGTACCTCAGGGAGGGGGTACTTGGCCTATCGTTCAGTAGGTATGTGCTACTGGCCCTTCATAGCCCCTACCCCTTAATAGTCACTTTTGTAGACAATCACCGAACCCATCTTAGTCACTTGTGTTGCTAAAGAAAGTTATATCCCCAAATTAGTCATTTTGTGGTTTCTCATTAAGCTTGTAACCCCATTTATTCAATATATATTCTAAAAGGAATCGACACATGTGTTTTGAGAATAGAAGACTTTACTTTAGTCACATTTGACGAGACTCGAGGTCTTCCCAGTGACACTTAGGCAAACTTGTTGAAAAGCACCCCCATTCTAGTCACTCTGATTAAAAATATTGTCCCATTTTAGTCACTTCAGTCTCAAAAATGTGACCCCATCCAGCAACACATCCCTATTAAAAATTAGCCCAACTATAGGAAGTACCGCCCCCAGGGCATGTACCTCAATAGCAGGGGAAGCTTTTCTGTGCCTCTTGTGAGCCCTGATATGCCATTTGGCACAAATGAGTAGTGAAACAGTTAGCAATAGCAGGGGTTTGGTGCATATAAAATGTAATGGCCCATTTGAAATGATCGTTACCCTTTACGTACTTGTGTCCAGTACAGCAAGTTTAAAATAGATAAACTTCCACTTGGATATTGTAACGTAACATGCAATACTATCTTTTATATTTGCAATAAATAACTAGTTTTTGTCATGGTTTAACCCATGTCTGTCAGCAACTTGACAATGCTACGTGCTCGTTTTCATGTGCAAGACATATATGAAAAATGGGTTTACGATGTCTTGAAGATGGAACTTTATATAGTAATAACGTCGAAGGTGTTGGTGGGGAACATGGCAGGTGCAGTTAGAATGTCAACCATCATTTGATGCCTCCATTAAAAGGGCTCTTTCATGGCTTTGCACATGCTCAAGATTTTATTGACAAGAAAGCCGTTTCAGTCTAAAATATCTACAAACAGATACTGTTCAAATACCAATCTAAGTTTTTCAACTGTCAAATGGCACGGATGGTCTGTTTTAGGCGGCGATTAAGTTGGATTATAGTTATCAATTCTTATGTTCCGGGCCGGAACACAAAGTGATAAATTGCTTTAAAATGCGTAAAACCTTGACAGAAGTGATTGATCACTGTCTTTTTAGCGGGTTAAGATGTTTTCTTTAAAATCCTTTGAATAAATACCGTAAAAATGTAACTTTTGGAAAAGAATAAATCAAGTGCTTTAGCCGTGAAAGATTCCCTTTAAATAAAATAATTATTACAATTTTGGTAAGACTCATTTTTCAGTTTTTGCGTTATCAAGATGAAGTGTCAGCAGTTAGAGAAATTAAAAACAAAATAATGTAAAAAGACGTTTATTCATTTTTATTAAGGCTTGAAGTCTTATATCCTTAAGATGAAATGTCAGAAGCTGGAAATATGAAAATAATAATCCAGAATCATACTACTTTTTGGAAAAAAAATCAAGAAAACTTTGTTTGAAATAAATGCAAATATACAGAAAATATGGTAGTTTAACACACACCACACCCAAAGTCTCAGAGACCAGAGCAACATCAAGCAAACTAATTTATGAGATGTCATGAATTCATTGCAAATAAGTCTCCCTCATCTTGATTTTGAAGATGTATGTCAATTAAATCTTGAACACTGGTGAAATTCTGACTGGAAACAATTTTGCTGTGAAAAGCTTCGAAATGTGTCAGACTTGTTGTTCTGAAGGAACGGAGTGTTCTGAACTTGTAAAAAAAACTTAAGTACAGTTTGAAAATTTCCCACTAAGAGGCAGTGGAGTGT
>JANSTQ010150511.1:0-11787 GCA_026167885.1 Bergia puertoricense
CAGTTGTAATCCGAAGCACTTTCATTTCACATGGCACAAGTGCACTCGACAGAGGAACATAATTACTTTATGTTATTTGTAATGAATCTAAAGCTTTCTACTTTAAGGGTCAACGAGTGAGGGAGTATGAGAACAGAACCATGACGTCATCTATGGTATGCGATTGTGTAATTTTGTATACAGATAGATTTGAACACTTATAATGACACGATTGCGCATAACGAAGAAGTCGATGACCTTCCAGTAACCAACATATATCAGCAGACTCCCTAAAGACCTGGGTTTAATTTTCCTTCTCTAGCGTGCTTGTTCCACTAACATGTTTTAGTAATGTTTGAAGTTAAGGTTCTTGCGTCCACGTGATATAATTCTTTCTACAGTACTAATTGTTTTAAAAGTTTTTAAGCTGGATACTGACTTTGAACAACTTTTATTTTAATAAAGCTCTTTTTATGCGTAACCCTAGTCTGGTGAAGTCACAACGCATAACCTAGTTAGTTTAAAAAGAGTTGTCTGAGATAGAAAATATCTAGATTTTGAAATTATCCCTATGAATTTGGAGATTGTTCCAGAAATAGTGTTAATGCGCTCTTTTCAATTAAGATTTTCAAGGACATAGACTCCGAGGAATTTGGTATTTTATTTTCGATCTGAGTTCATTGTTAATCTTAATGTGAAAACCTCTCATCGTTAGTTTCTTTTGCGTAGCTTTGGAAATTATATAGCTAGTCTTTTGAATGTTAATTGTAAGCTTATTTTCTGTTAACCACTTTGATACCTGCTCAGTCTCAAAAATTGTTTTTGTATCTTTACTAGAGAGAAATACATTTGTGTCATCAACAAATAGGATAAATTTAAGCAGATCAGAAGAGTGTGCAATGTCGTTTATATAAATGATAAACAAAAGAGGCACTAAAATACTACCGTCGGGAACACCACATTTGACAATTTGAAATTCCGACGATATCGCCTTGTATTCAACATATTGCCTACGGTCGTTCAGATAATTCTTGATTAATTCTAATGACAAACCTCTGAATCCATAGTGCTTGAGCTTATTTAAAAGAATGTTATGATCAATAGTGTCGAAGGCTTTGGATAGATCCAGAAAAATACCAGCACAAAACTCTTTGAGATCGATGGAGGATGAAATCTGTTCTATCAGATGCATTAACGCACGTTGAATGCTGAGATCTAACATAACACGTACTATCCCATGTGACGCTCACCACGATATCTTGGATTATTACCCTACTATTTTCTTACTCTTTTCGAGAAGTTTGTTTAATCCCTTCTTTTATTAATTTACCTTACGTTCCTAAAACGAAAATTTAGTACGAGTTTGAGGTACATAAAACGGTGCTTAAGGCCAGTGAATCCGAGTCGAGAACTCGTGTCACTATCATATGGCAAGAAATGTACAAATTTTTACATAAAAGTTGTAATTCCAGGTATTTATGACCGTTTTTCATTAATCTAAGACTCTGTTTGAATTTGTTCAGGAACACATTTTTGAATAATCCCCCACCTTTCTTTCAAGACCCCTTCACTAAGAAGCACCCGCTTTCCAAAAGTTCCGAGACTGAAGAAACCCTCCGAAGGCCTAAGAGTTTTCGGATTTTATTAACAAACTGATACCCCCAGGGTAATGCTTACAACTTGTTCCGTAAAATTAGAATTTTACATACCTTGCAAAACAAAGGTGAACCTGTAATGACTTCGGTACTACGGCTTTTCTGTACTTGTAAGTTTCGAAACTCTTTATAGGCACTGTTTATGTTATTCATCAGTCCTTTTGATCCTTCCCAGCGCTCTCTGAGGTAAAAGTTATCTGTTACAACACCAGATGGATACATCATACCCTGAGGTAGATCAAGTTTTGTAAAAGTTGTCTTTTCATCAGCGTACCAGTTCAGAAGACGTTTCTCGATAAGTTCAAGATCAGAAAGTTTATTCGTTAAGTCTTGCTCGGAGAGTGGAGCATCATTAGGAACGTTGTGTAAGCTCCATCGATAGGTCTGCTGCCAGAATACAGATCTATCGTACATCTCAAGTGCGGCCTGCTTATGACCAGCTGCATCAGCGTCAAGAGTGGCGCAATCATAACAGGTCGAAACTCCAGTTTTCTTGATTGGAGGGACAACCTGATCACGTGACTGTTTGCTAATTTTACTTGCCCACTGAAGAAGGTCGATGTAGACAGGATTGCTTGCAATGGCGTTGGGTGCCTTGACTTTAATCTGGTTGACTTGTCTTTGATAGCAATTGCCTGTCACTGTGGCTGCGGTGGGACAGTCTTTAAATTCGTCAAAGGCCACCCACACTGCTCTCCAGCCGGTGAAATCCAACGAAATGTAGAAGGTAGAGGTGTGTGAGCTTGACATGGAGTTCCTGAGACAGTTTTTGAGTGGGGTGTTGTTTGGTAGACTACCCTTTGCTCTTTTCAACGCTGTTTCCACGGATACTTCTAAACACTTTGCAGGCATCTCTTCAACATTGTAGATCCAGAGTTTCACTCCTCCTTTCTCTACACGATCACCAACGATGTTCTTGGATGACAGATCGACCTTAAGGGTATCACCTGCACCCCATTTCCACTCTAAGGATCTGGTGCCATGCTTGTAATGTGTTTTACTCACATCAATGGTTGATGCTTCTGGCCACTGGAAATTGCATAGTTCTGACTTTTCCTCGAAGTCAAAAGCTGTTTTGGAAAGACAACACAAACAAAAACTTAAGGAAAGGTGAAATGTTGTATTCTGTAATAAAAAGAATTTTAAAATTAAAGAAATACTAAATGTTTTTCCATGTGAATTATTAACCCGATATTAATACGTGGGTGTTGGGAAAACACAAGAGTAGCGTAGGGTTTTTTAGCAAATGGAAAGTTCTCCCAACCTTTCAAATGTTGATATTTGATACTCCTTTGATAACTGAAATAATCATCCTTTTAAAATAAAAATATTACGAAACTTGTCTAAAAATAAAACCAATGTGACATGTTTACATTTCTTGTATACAATTCTCAAAAGAAGTACTTAAGTGACAAATTAGTTAAAACTGTTAAAACTTAAATATCCAAATGCTGTGTGAGTTACTATAATGTAATACGCTACATGTACATTCGGTTAGTTGGAATAGAATCTTACTTAATTAAGCTTACTGTGAAAAAAGGTTCTTTAAGCACCAGTGGAACATGGTGTCTTTTGAAGAATTATCAGGTCGTTAGCAGTACAGCAAGGGTTTTCAATTTCCCGGTTATAACGATACGATGAGGTTTTGATTCCTCCCCCCCCCCCCATCCAATTTCCCGAGATATACCGATTCCTCCCCCCCTCCCATCCTCCCAGATATATTGACACCACAACGCTTGTATCTCTCCGGTTATGATGATTCCATAAGGTAATTAACACTACAACTTTTTATCCTATCCAATATGATATGATAAATGAAAAATAAACGAGTAGATGGCGAACATAATCACTATCAAAATATTTTTAAGAAATGATTAAGAAAGAAGTTAAAAAGTCTGCAACAAATACCCAGTGACTCGCAAATATTGTTTATCTTATAGGGGCTATTTCACAGTATACCTTTTGCAATCTTTCAATTAACTTTTGTTAAAAACACAAAAGCAACTTCGGACTACTTCAAATAACCTAAACACAGTTTAGCTTTAACCACTGCAAATACGACATGGATAGCTTAAATTCAAAGACGTTTGAAACGGATTACGGTTATGAGTGCTGAAGCAAATTTTAGTGTTCATCGGTCCGTGGACATAAATATAACGCCTAATACCAGTGTTTCAGAAGGGTATGGAAAATTTTCGAAAGTCTTCGGCAAAGTTTGAAGTCTTGGGAAATGTTCTTAAATACTCGTAAATGTTCAGAAAATCTTGGTAGAATCTTTGGTAAGTGTTCAAGATTTTGGAGAAGCTCGAAAACATTTGGAAAAATATTGGAAGTTTTCGTAAAATCATCTCAACTTTTCAGCAAATCTTCCGAATATTAGAAGCTGTTTGAAAAGAATTTTGGGGAATTTCAAAAATTTTCGGAAAATTTTCGAAAATCTTTGGAACTGATCGGGGATTTTGAAAAATTTGTATCTGTTGTAGCTGTGGTGTTAACAGGATACAGCACTTCTCGAAGATTTAATGTAAATTACCACTTGTATTTGATAAAAGTGATAAATACTACTGGTACTTTACAAATGTCTTTTTACACCACTTTCACCAAACACTCGTGGTATTTGTTGGGTATTTCTTCTCACACAATGGTGTTTCCTTCACAAAATGCATCGATCCTTAACAATCTTTTTATGTTAAAAGGGTTTCTTTCTCAAACTAAATCACCTTTTAAATCACTATGCTTTGAATAAGAATGGAAAGCAAAAGTATGGAGCAACCATTAAGCTTCCAACAAAATAGATAAGGCTTACCTGCATCAGCCAGAGAATGACCCACTTGCTTTAAGACTCCAAGGATTATTACAGCCCACAAAGCCATGTTATCTCAACAACAAGCCGCCAGCTGAAAAAAATAAATAACAATGTGACGGTTACAAAGCGTCCGGATGATGAGATTTTCATCGAATATCTTTGCTTCAGTAGCTGTGGAGATGACAGTCGTCACAACAGGAGACAAACTCAAAACAAGTGTTTTGATTCATGTTAACTCTTTACTCTGGTGACTCATTCTTGTCTGGTACAGGTGAAGAAAGTCAAGGATGTCTCCCGTCGTAGAGTTATCATTTTTTAGTACTAGCTTGTGGACAAATGACTGCTGTCCTACATATCAGGTCGTAGATAGAGTGATAGCGTTGTGGTGGCCTGACTGCGACATCCTCAAACAAATTTCAGTGTAGAAAATAGCGAATCTCGAAAAATTTTAAGTTTCTGGTAACATTAAACTGAAAAAAGATTGATCTTGTAGTCGAACGCTCAAACATTTAAGTGATTACAGACATTTTGCGTGCTGGCTCACAATTTAATAAAGAATCACTTGATGGTCAGTCAGAAAGTCGTTTAAAGGCTGGTTTGTGTTAGTGATGTATTGGATATGTGTAGAAGGAACCTTCGATTGGAATCAGACCTTGGTATTTAAAAACTGGAGTGAGTAAACAAAAATAAAAATTTGCATAGTTAAGCCCTTTGATTGATAAGTGCACCCGTGGGCGTGTATCTGAAAAGTTAGGCTGCAGTTCGTAGCTAAAAGATTGCGATGAGATGGTTTTATAAAGATTTATAAAGATAATGTTATAGTAAATGTTCTGTTTCTTGTCAAAACCGCCAATAAACCTAACAGTTATTTCAACTATGGAGGTAGCCCGTATGTTTTACCTACGCATAATGCTGCAACTTTAGGTAAATAAACACAAATTTTAGCCACAGTACCATACACATCACTAAACAACAATCTCAAGCTCCAAATGATAACAAAATATCAACTTGAGGAAGAAAAATGCGTAAACCACAAAAAAATCTACTGTCGGGCTTCAATATAAACCTAAATTACACAAGAAAATGTGTTAAGCTTGCGATGAACTTTTGGTGGTGTCCACAATCACAGTAATCATTTTTCATCTCTTCATTGACAAAGAGAAAATGAAAAACAGAGCAAAACATTCTTTTTTGGCATGCAACTAACGGGAAAAGAATTAATTGTATTTCTGGTCAGGTGGAAAAAAAATGAATTACACATAATATGTCCTCTTTCTTTGTAAAAAGAACACAAGAGAATTAAACCTACCTTATTTTCCACAGATACTCTGATGCCAGGTTTTGGCTGTGTTGAACTGCCGGAATGAACACTGCCTCGTATGGTAGGATTTTTTATTGCAGTTATTTTTGTGCTGCCTGTATTGGTTATTCATGATCAAACCGGTGGTGTCACCTGTCCAAATGTTCTTTTTTCGGTTTTCACGCTGTGTAAATAAGATTTTCCGATACAATATATTCATTTTCTAAATGGCGATAGACCTCAAGTTCTACAAAGTGGAAATCTGACTGATATGTGATTCAGTACGGGGATGGAGATTAAACCAATCAAGAAGAAATGAAATTGTGGAGAAAGAAAAATTAATTGGACACACTTCTCTTTTTAAAAAAATAAAAAAGCAAAATGTGTCAGGCTAAAATTTTCTACCAGTTAAATGGCCAATAGTGGCTAGCTTTTGTTGTATTGAACTAAATAAATGAATTGGCTTTTTGCAAAAGTGCTTTTTGTGCAATTAAGTTATTAACAGAAAGGTGTTGCAGACGGGAACACGTCGTCAAAGTTTTCTTTTTACCATTCACATGTCATGTTAAATAGTTTCTTTGTGATACAATATTTTCATTTTCTTAGTGGGGGAGGACCTCCACCAAGTTGAAACGTAATCGATCTCTTTCGATTTACCTACCTTCTACTAAAATTGCCTAACTGTTTACCTTTCCAACTAGAATTTGATTATTAAAGATTTTCCTTTCCTTAACTCCCAAAACTCAATCTCAATTTAAGTGATATAACTTGGAACAAGTCGGGGGACAAATATCCAGCTAAGAACCAGTTGTACTTTGTGTTGTTTGGTCTTCATAGGGCTCGCTGTAGAGCAATTTTTAATCTTTCTAAACATTCGAAGATGATACTAGCGAATTAGATTATGCGGTCAGTGACTTTTTTTGTATAGTTTTTTTATATATAAACCGCAACGGTTTAGGAAATTTCTTGTTTCACTCAAATTCTCCCATGCATGCACTCTTTCAAACTGTTAAGCGTGGTGTGCTAACTTTGCAGAAAGGAATTATTAATTACCTAAACATGGAGGTCTTTGTTTCAGTTAAGAATTTGTAAAATCTAAGAACAAAACTTTACATCTCTTTCTATAATCAGTACAAAAGTGACCCGAGTTAGTCTCCATGATAAACAACGATTTCCTCGTAAACTCTGTTGCTTGAGCCTTGAAAGTCAAATCTTTCTAAATTTGTCTCTACCATTTATCTTCTTCCCAACTAACCCCCCTAATGAACACAAGCCTACCAAAGAAAACTCCACACAAGTTCTTTTGCTGAATTAGAAACTATTCGCTCGAATAATTCGTACATTAAATTTACGTTTCATAAATAAGAAGCCACGACCACCCAACAACAACAACAACAGTAGAACCGGCGTAATTTATTAGAAAATGTATAATTTTGTTATATCCCAGACCATTTTGAATCCAGTAGTTGTTTTATCTATGGTGAAAAATATTCACAAGCAAAATAATAAAATAACAGTCACATCTACAGTGACGCGAGTTTGAGCTCTGCCTGTGTTATAGATTACATGCTCTAAACAACAATAAACAATAGTTTCTGAATTAAATCTGTAAAGAACAACAGAAACCTAAACAGCTGGGCTGAATGTTTAAATTTATATTTTCAGCAGCAATATTGATGAATTACAAAAACTTTTCAAATGTATTTTCTAAAGATGAAGTTTTTGTTATTTTGCACAGCTATACTTTGCTCACTTAATACCTGTTTGCACCATGACCAAAACTTTGGTTCGGTTCCACCAAACAGTTTTTGTAGACTTGTCCTCGAGACCTCACACGCTATTTTCAAGTGTTACACCACAAATGTTAATTACATGAACCAAAGACCAAGAATGTGAGTGATTTAATTTGGCAAATAAAGCTTTAAATTTGTTTGGTGCGAGCAGGCCATTATACACATCTTAATTTATATTTCTTAGGTAAAGAAACTTGAAAGTTAAAGAGAACAATAGATTCCAACACTCACCGGAAGGAATAAACTGTTTATGGAAAAATGTTACAAATAAATGGTTTGGAACTAGCGTAAAATTAAACAATTTAGATTTAAAAAAATACTTTAAATTAGACGAATTACGTACAAGAATTTTTCTTTTAAACTCTGATTCGAACACTAAAAATTCTTCACTCTCCCTGGCAATTTTGCCGTGTCGATCTGATTGAAAAATGGTTTGCAAGAGACTGACTGTATACAGTAAAGTCAGCGATGAACGCGGGTGGTGTGTGCTTTTAAAAGTAGAACAATTGAAATCTCGCTTCATCGATTCACATGCCGTGTTCAATATTCTCTACCAGTTTAGAGGCAGCTCAGATATTCCCTGACTCAAATCAAAATTCCCTGATAAATCTCTCACCTTGAAGAAAAATAATTTTTCACCGACTTTTCCCTGACCCGTGGGAACCCTGTTTCAGTGTATACAGACAACGAGTATAATCATGGTATCTATCTGAGCTGCCTCTAAACTGGTAGAGAATATTGGACACGGCATGTGAATCGATGAAGCGAGATTTCAATTGTTCTATAATTATGTATGTTGAGAAATTGGCACCGTTCACAAATACTTTAATTGTGGGAAGTACAGTTATACGCCGATTATAACAATCCCATTTTGCAACTGTAAAAATAAGATTTTTTTGAAGCTGACAGTATTAAGTTGAAAAAATATATGAAAAAGTACATGAAAAGCATCTGTTCAGGGAAACTGAATTAGGGACAATGCCAATCCTCGGAGTAGAAGTCAGTGAAAATTGGTTTTGGTCATTGAAAAGTCAGGGAATTCTTTTCCGGCCTTTGAGCGGGAACTCTGTGAAAGTCTCGTTTAATTGAAAGGTTGACCAAATTCTTCCATTTTTCATAGCTTATAAAATTTTTATTACACTCTTTCTTTAACAAAGGAAGAAAAACAACATCGCGTGTGTATCAGTTGTTTATTCGTTCGTAGAACCAACTTGATAATTTCACTACATTTAAAACTTAACGGAGTTTTTGAAAATGTGAACACTTTGACACAATGTTGAAAACTACAACTGCGTTTCCATTTCAGTTCCTTTGATTGTAAATGACATTTGGAGTTCTAGTTGTTCAAGTGTATTTCAGTTGTGAAACCATTTTTTAGGGTGAACTCAATGATATCTCCAGTAACTGAAAAATAATCGTTGGCGGTGTCTGCAGCATACTGTTTTTCTTCACCATTACTGAAAAAAGTAAGATCGTCTGACCACGAAGTTGTGGTGTAAAGGCCGCCACACACTAGACGACTTTTTTGTCGTAAGACCCCCGATTTTTTGTCGGCCGACGAACTGTCTTGATCGTAGCTCACCACACACTGCCCGATTTTTTATCGCGAGACTACAAGTTTTGTTTATCGGACCCAGTGCCCCGGCCCGCGCGCGGCAGTCGAGTTTTTGTTTATAAAAAAACGCGGGAATATTGAAATTATGGCGGCAGTACTAGTTGCGAAGAAGAAGCTTTTACCTTTCGTCCTTCTCATGCTGTTACGGAGGAGGAAAAGACGTAGGAGTACAAAAATACGCAACAGGTCCGTCTGGGTAAAACCATGGATTTTGAGAAGACTCGAAGGACGTGGAATGTACAACCTTGTTCAAGAACTTGCCAGCGAAGACCCTCAAGGATATCGTTCCTACTTCCGCGTCTCCCGTAACAAATACTGCTTCGCTATTGGTTGAACCGCGTTCTGCTTCCGACGAATTGTCGTGCTCCGCCACACACTAGCCGATAATTTATCGGCCGACGTTTTCAGATCAAACATGCACAATTTTTGTCGGCGACGAAAAATCTTGTCGGAACTCGTCGTAATCTGCCCCCCACACACGATTTTTCGTCGGCCGACAAAAAATCGGGGGCCTTACGGGAAAAAATCGTCTAGCGTGTGGCGGCCTTAAAAGTCTGACTGATACAGGAACGGCTGCGCTTGCAGCGCAAAACCCATATTCTTCCCCAACATTGCCAGTTACTTACGGTTGGGCACCAACTTGGGGCACTGGGATACCTCTGGAGATTAAGGCCTGGAGAACTTACACTAAGGGCTAAGCCGTGGCTATAATCGTATTGCACCATTAGAATGCTTGGGGCACTAACACTCTTGATTGGTCCATTTACAACCGCTAAGAAATCGTCACTATCATCTAAATTAACAACAACGTTATTACTAAATATGACGTAACCAAAGGCCGACCCCGCGCCGCTCCGCAATCCTCTGTTTACCTTCACCACGTGGGCCTCATTGTCGTCCTTGAGGACGGAGTAGTCAGATTCACTCGGAGGCGTCGACAGTGGAGAACTGCCCTTTACCTTGAAGTGAAAAATTATTACTATCATTATCATTACTACTAATAATAATAATATAATAATAATAATAACAATAATAATAATAATAAAACACAATATTGCAGCCATAAGGTGAATTACATGCAAAGGATGTTATGTAATATAAAAATATACGTATAAAATATTGTGTTTATAATATAAGAGTAATAACGACTAACATTAACAATAGTAAAAAGGAGTTTTTGAAAGTATTCATTTTTAACGTATTCGAGCAATCTGAAATAGCGTTTGTGTCTGAGAGAGCATCAGCGTTGAGTGTTGAGGCGGTAGATTACAAGCATGAATGAAATTCTTTGTTTAAACATGTTTAACCCCGCAGTTGTATGAAAACAACTGTTGTTACAATAAATAAATAAACAGAGAAGGTTAAAAATTACAAGATTCTATCAAGGGAAGTAAAAGATGTTTTAAGAACAACAATTTGTACGGCACTTGAGCAATCTAAAATGGGGTTTCTGTCTTGGAGAGTGCCAGCATTTAGTCTTTTGAGAATGTATAAAGAATTTGGGCCTCGTTTACTATATACAGGTTACAAACGAAAGTCCTTTATTTAATCATAGTTAACCATACAACACACTTTACACATACACTTTATTTAAGTTTTTTCAAAAAATTTTTTTACATAGAATTCTGACTGACTCGCAGACAGCAAATAGCTAATTGAAGCGGGTCAGTCTTACAATAAATATTAACAAGTAGTAAAGAAAACTAACAGTAAGAGAGAGAGAGAGAGAGAGAGAGAGAGAGAGAGAGAGAGAGAGAGAGAGAGAGAGAGAGAGAGGGAGAGATTTGACATTTTTTGTAAGGGAAGTAATTTGATGATGTTAACCAATGTTTCTTTTGTATAGAGTTTAAGATTTTCCATAATTTTGTTGTTTTCAATGTTGTCATCTTCGGCTATTAGAATATCTAATAGAATTCTTTTCAACTCTTTTTTTCTTTTAAATTTCTGGGCATCTCATTCTAAATCTTGGCGCCAACACGAGGGAAAGCATATTTTTGTATGTTAAGTCTAGAGGTTCGGATATTAAAATTTTGTGATGATGAAGAACATATAGAACAATGGTGTCTAGTTGATATTCTAGAAAATAAGTTCAAGATATTTATCGGTGCAATGCTTGAATCAACATCATGCATTAAATTTGCAACAGATTCGTTAGTGTATGAAATTTAATGATAAGGTATTAGCATTTACAAATAAGGGAATTGCGTGGTCTTTCCTATCGGCAAAGTGAATTATACGTAAAGGTACGTTTTGGGGGCAGCGCCCAAGAAGTAAGTCCATAGATTAGATAAGGTATGATTAATGCATTGTAAATGTTCATGAGAATAGGAAAAGGTACAAAGTGTCTTAGTTTGGCCAGCATTCCGATAGATTTACTTATTTTGATAGCAACTGTGTCAAATTGTGTTGAAAGTTCTTGCACGGCAGCAAGGAAAGAGTTTGAAACTGTGTCAAAGTGTGTAGAAAGAGTTTGAAACTGTGTCAAAGTGAGTAGGTTATTTTACAAATTTGTGGTTAGGTAAAAAATTGCGCAAGAAACTAATCATGTTTGTTGTCCGTTCATTGTATTTGTGGATATCTTCTGACTGGATTTTAAAGAAGGTACACGGATTTATTTCATATTGAAACCGTTTGTCTCC
>JANSTQ010150533.1:0-11786 GCA_026167885.1 Bergia puertoricense
AAACGTCAGCTTTCAACCTATCCCAAAGGCGAAAAGCATACCATATCAACTTTTGTTGATCAACGAAACATTTTTAGCCTAATCTAGGCCAATCTAGCCTAACCTAATCTAGTCTGGTTTGGTCTGGTCTATTATGTTACAGTTTGTACGTTTACTGAAACAGCCGAATTCGCTGACCAATTGCTCCACAGAGACAGTTGACAGTAAGCAGAGCAGATGAGTTGAAACTATCACAAAGTCTTCCTTATTTGACTCAGGTGGTTTTTTTTTTAAATACTGACAATTAATATGACGTCCAAACCAACTACCTTTCCGCTTTAACCAACTGCGCCACAAAAACACTGAATTAATATTTTTTAAAAAAAAATAAGAGCAGATGCACGAGTTAATAACTAGCCTTCGATTAACAGCCAAACGCTCTGACCGATTGCATGGCACAGACAACTCGATGGCTTTGAAAGACAATTAATAAGAGAAATATACGTCTCTTGGTGGCTATAAACTGCAAGGCTTTCGGCAAACCGCCGAACGCAGATACCAATTTTTGCCACAAAGACAACTAGATTAGATTAGATTAGATTAGATTAGAGTTAGATTAGATTAGATTAGATTAGGTTAGATTAGATTAGCTTAATTTAGATTAGATTAGATTAGATTCGATTAGATTAAATTAAATTAAAATAGATTAGATTAGATTAAATTAGACTAGATTAGATTAGATTAGATTAGATTACATGCTTTTTTTAAATAAGAACCAGTAAGTTTTGCCGAGGCTCATTGTTCTTAATTTTTTGGCGACTTCAGCCTCAAATTGTTCTTAATTTGTTCTTATTTCTATGAGCGGTTTGAATTGAAGAAAAAACAAAATAGAAACAAGGCATTAGAAAACCAAACGCCTCGCACCATACATGACAATGATTTCATGATACATAAATGAGAAACACCGTGAATCTTTTCAGTGTGTTTTATACTGTATAGGTAACCATGGGGTATAATTTTGTTTACTTGATGTAGCAGTTACTAAAAAAGCAACCGCAATTTTAGAGTTTGAGAAAGAAAATATGAGTAATATCAAAACTGTACTATGTTTTGATAATCTATAGTGTTCCTTCAATATCTTCTATTTATTTACTTATTTAATTATTTTATTCTATCTATGTACTGCCGGTCTGTCTGTCTTTTACTGGAGTACTAGTTTTGAAAAAACTGTTTTTTCTGTATAGGCGAGTTAGCTAAATATGTGTTGAACAAAAGTTGAGATAGTATGTTTATCGCCATAAGGTTGGGTGTACATAGCCTTTCGTCACAGCAAACTACTCTAGCCGAGGCCTGGGGCTGCGCTCCAAACGTCAGCTTTACACCCAAACGTGCGGCGAAAAACATACTATATCAACTTTTTTTGATCAACAGCAAACATATATCTGTCTTTCTTTCTGCATATCAAGGACATTTTTCATTTGCTTTTAAAATTGGCATTTGCATTGGTCGTATTTTGGTTAGAGAGCGTTCTAGTTATATGTTAGATGTGCTCAATCTTGCAACATTCATTACAACAGAAAAAAGCTCTGTATTGAGTCTGTAATAAAATTTTTCACATAAATTTGAAAAATATGTGAAGTCACTGATCTTGATAATTAAAATACATGCATTTTTAATTTTCATTCGAGTTCCGTGAAGTGGAAATTGGTTCCTCAACTTTGCTTTTGATACCGCTTTGAATATTTCATTTACGATCAAAAGAACAGATAAATCGAAATGTTGCATTCCCTCCTGCTGCCAGCAATTTCTGTTTGGTTCACCACGCGGCGATAAATTATTAAAACCTCCAAGAAATAAATTAAAATCTTTTAACTGATTCAAAAATACTCCAAATAAACAAACGTAAATATAAACGGAACGGAAATCTCTGCATTGGCTTACATGTATCTACAACCTTAGCAAATGATTGCTTTGAGTTAAACTCTTACTTTCAAGTTGTGTTTAGTTCACCTAGTTCTATCAACTCTCTACAAAACAGCCAGCCAAATACATACCAACTTCTTCTTAGATACCTAATAAATGCTTACAGTTGAGAGAATTTGCATTCATACGAACTGTTCACCTATGTTATATGTGGTTTTGGTGTTGCCCGTTAGCTGGCCTGTATCGTACTGTTGAAAATGTACTGTTTTAATGTTTTGTTCTTGAGTTGAACACTGTTTTAGAATCCAGTGACTATTCTTAGACACCCCTACATGAGACTTCTTTTCTTTTCCTACGGTTGATGGAAAATCAGAAATTTTCTCGGTGCAGAAATATTAACACCGTTTACAACTCGCTTCCCAGAATATTTCTGCACTCGCTTACGGGAGATTCCATGTTCCGGCACGAAACTGTCATAAAAACTCGACTTCTCACCAAAGCATTTTATTCACACTCCAGTAACAACTATAAGACTTATAATATATAGTTTTTGGCCTTGATCAGTTGAAACAGGCCTAAGAGTCTACAAGTTCAGTTAAGAGCAAGACCTTCTTAATTAGTCAAGATAATAATATAAACCCTATTATCACAAAGTATGAGTATCAACTGAATAGGCTCCTTAAGTTGCACTGTATTCAGAGTAGCAGGTTTTTTAACAACTTTATATAACACTTAAAGGGATTACTGGGAATGGCGACAGAAACTGTCAGGATATAACGTCCAGGAGTGCTTGCTATATAAACAAAAAACATTTTGGAATGATCAAATTATGACTTCTATCTAAGATGAAAATGATTTACAAATCGAATATTTCGATCATTCTTAACCACTCGTATAAAGAGCTAACCGCTATAATTATATATGGAAACTCTCGCAACAAATTAAAACATTGTTACATTTTACAAACATCTATACAGTCACCTCTCGCCTTGCGGACACCTCGCAATTACGGACAAAAGTTAAATCCCCGGCCAAAACCATAAAGAAATGTATGGAAACAACTCCCGTCATTACAGACTTCCGGTATTATGGAATTGCGGACATTTCATGTGGTCCCAAGTAATAATTTTATCGTTCTTCTCCGGTTGCAACGGACAGCTTGGACTTTATATATTCTGCTGTTTGTCGTTTTTTGTGGAAAGAAATGACAAACAATGACAAACAGCAAAATGCAAACGCAACATAGAACTTTTTTTCTTCAGCGTGGCAAATTCACAACCACACATGACTCGTGAGTTTTCTCGGCTCGCAGATAAGGTAAGCGAGAGTGCCTTTACTGAACGCTCACACCTAAGTACGTTAGATAGGCACTTCACTAAAGAATGAAACTGTCTGAAGCGTATTTCTTGTTTACTACATAACTGTATTTTTTTTATAAACCTTATGTACATATAACATATAACGCTACTGTACCTACAGTGAACTGCATGTACAATGAAGACATTTCACGTTCAAGTTTATGTTATAGTAATTTTAAAGCATATCCAAAGTTTTGGAAAGCCCACTAGTTTGTTCAGTTGTTCTACTTATATTGTATGATGATGTATCGATATAAATGTGTACTATAAATTAAAAGAAACTGCAAGTCGCAAGAGAATATAGCAGTATATGTTATATGAAATACTTTACAACAAAAAATTGGGTCATTTTCATGGCACCCCGCTATTGCGGACTCTCACTCTTACGGACACAAAATGACGGTCCCGAAAGTGTGCGCTTTAACGAGAGTTGACTCTACTGAATGGTTCGAACATGCTAGCTCCTAAATAATCAAAATAATTGGATCTCCTCAGAAGCTTTTCAACCAAAGTTGGTTTGTATCATAAGCGGCAATTACTAGCACTTATACTTGCATATTCAGGCATTTTGGGGCAAAAAGTTTTGCAGGATGTATAATTATAATTATAGGTAACCAAACGGGGTCGAGTCCAATTAGTGAAAAATCACGCCTCGTTTGAATAAATTAGAGTTAATTGCCCCAGCCTTTAGACGTAAGTTAGTTGCCATGGAAATTTTGTGATTGCCCAGGTGAAATTTCAAATTGGAGGGCAATTACAGATAATTTGAGATCCAAATTCACGGTGTAATATGTCTTTTATTTTATTATAGGTAATTGTTATTTAAAAACAATACAAACGCTTGCACGTGTTTCCACCCGTTATTGAAATATATGAAGTCAGATGACAGAACACGAAAGGAGTGGTGACAAGAGAAGAAATTGCTTGGTTCTGTTTTCAGATATGCATTTTTACATATAAACACTTGAATAAGTTACAATGGTTGATTTACCAGACAAAATCGTTTCAAAAGTTTTTTTCTTCGGCCCCGTACACACGTATGCGTCAGTTCAGTTGTTAAACACAACTCTCTGTCCACACAAGCGTTTGCGTTTGAGAGCGCAACCTTCAAATCTTCCATTTCAATCATTTTCATTATTTCAGTGTGGAGAGAAGGAAAATGTAGCAAACGAGAATGTATATGTGTGCACGTATAGAACCTAAATAAGTCGATCGAACACAGACAAAGTGGTTTGCTGGATGACTTGTTGCATATTCATACGAGCAAGTTATAGTGTATTTAGGAAAGTACAGGTGTTGTAACACGCAGTTTTAGTTATGTCTCTGGCTCACTAAAAGGTTTCGCGATTTTCTTTACGGCTTGGCGTATTTCCCTTATGCGCCAGCAATATATGAAAGGGTTGGTGCTCGAGTTAAGGAAGAGAAGAGTGTCGCTAAAATAGTTTATAACGAAAAAGGTTGCTTTGTCGGGTAACATATGAAAAACTACTACCACGCACGCTGAGGGAAGATAACTTGCCAGTAAACACACACACACGTACAACATGGTTACTACGGACTTTTTGTATCGGATGATACCGTGTATGGGGGACCCGTTATGGTGATGGATCGAGGCTAAAACCTGTATTTGCAATTGGTGATGGCGCACAATTTGGAAGATTTTAACGTAGCACCAGACAACAATCAGCAACTGAGAAGCAATTAACACGACACCTGCCTTGTAAGTGAAGGTGTTTTTGTGGAAGTATCGCAAGATGGACGATGCAACGGCCATCACCCAAATAAACAAACTAATCCACAAAACACGATTGACAGTAACAAGTTGTTTATAGCGAAGATGGAGCTTTAGTGCAAGGAAGCGATCCACACTGATGGCAGTTAAGTTGAAAACTGAAGCGATAACAAACATGTACGTCGACAGAACAAAACATTTGTAACCATTTGAGTGCAGAGAACAGTCTGCCTTTAGTTCTGCTATTCTTAAGAGAATCCACAAAGGCTGAACGAGAGTACCAACTCCAAGGTCAGATAACGCAAGTCCTGACAGGAGGACATTGGAAGGTGAATGAAGAGATGGAGTTCTCCATATGGCGACCAGAGTTAACGAGTTCCCAAATATTGCCAGAAGTGCTGTGACTGTGTTCAAAACACACAACACAACAATAATTTCGGGTTTTTGTACGGCAATGTGCTGTCTTTCAAAAAGGCACGATGCGTTCATCCTTTAAAAAACGAAGGCTGTTTGAAAATACTTTGGTTGAACTAGTTTCATATATGCACGGTAGCTTCTTTCAAAAGAACAACCCTTTTGTTAGCTTGAGCATCTGCTACAGGTACAACAACGGGATGTAGTCTTATTTGTTTCATTGATTCCTTAACCAAAAATATTGCCAAGCGCATGCGCAATTTCAGAGCTCCAGGAAGAGAATTTGAATGGAAGCCCTGTTCCAACACGTTTGACACTTTTAACACTTTATCTTCAAAGATAAAACTCTATAACATTTGGTCAACATTTTCTATCTTTCTATGTAAACAACAAAACAGAACTTTTGACGCTTTAAATGATAAATTAGATAAAACTCTATAGCAACTGGTCAATTTTTCTATGTATGGTCACCTAGATCTATCAAAACAACAAATCACGAGTTGTGAATGCATCAGTGTAACTTTAATTTTTCATTTGTCATCTGGCTGTTGCAATATTTGTACGTTTGTTAAAGAGCTGCCACGTTTTTATCAACTCGATGCACTCAACGCGGAAACAGTCATTGCAACTAAAGAAATTTCTAAAGTAACTGAAATGTTGCACAGAAAATTAGAAAACATATGCCGTCTTAATGTTTAAATACACAAATCTTTTAACTTTCGTTTATTGGCTACTTGAACATAACTTGGATTGTTATGATCTCACATTGAGTTGTCTCATTAAGAGGGCAGCTAAATTTAAAAGTTGCATTCCCTCCTGCTGCCAGTAATTTGTGTTTCTTTATAACTAACTAATTTATAATTGAAGCTTGTCAAACTATTTCAAACAAACCAAAATCAAATATAATCAAACAATTGATGTATGGATTTTGTTATGATTTACCACCGTGATAAATGATTGTGTCGAGTGAAGCGCTTACTTTCAACTTGTGTTTAGTTCACCTATACCAACTCTTACCATAACTGTCAGTCAGTACATATAACAGCAGCTGTTTTTTAGGTAACCAATCAGACTAATAAATATTTACAACAACAACAACAACAGCAAAAAAAAATCTTTATTTCTACTCACACACATGCACTAATTACAATAATTATCAAATGGTCTGACTGGCAGGTTTGAGTAGTCCGCTACTTAGAATAACCACGGGGCTAAACGAGCTAAGTAGCGGGCTTAGAAAAATATAAAGTATAAGAATGTAAATGACCAGGTCAGACGGCGAGATACAAAGTATTAGAAATTTATATAAGATGTTTACAAACACGGACTAGTACTAGAAAATAATACAGAAACAGATTAATAATAAACAGAGGGCATAATTAATAAAGTGCATCATGACTATTATAGGTAAGGAGGAGAATAAAAAGAAGTCGAGATCGAGGTTTTGCCATTTGGGTCGATTTTTTGTTAAGTCTTTGAACATGTGCTTGTTTTGTGTTGCCTATTAGCTAGACTATCAAAAAATCTACTAACGTTTTAATTATGAGTATTTACTCTGACCGCAACATTTCTTCCCTAAGACCGTGGTTAAACGTACTTAAAAACTGCACATTTTGAGTATTTGCTCTAAACGTCGATTTAAACACTATATAATCCAAAGTGACCGTTCGTACGGCATCCCTGAAATGAATTCTTTTGGTACTACGACTGCTGTTTTTTATATAACTAATAGTCTTGCAATCGAGAGATTGTCTCTTTTCGCGTTGGCGCTTAACTCGATCCCCTCGACTACTGCACCAATGTTACAATTTTGGATATTTTTGTCAAGTGATATTTCAGCATCAAAACCCACTAAACTTCCCAAATTAAGAGGCTAAGATTTCCGTAGCCACAGTGACGAGCTCTTTGTAGCGAAGATGCAGATTCAGAGCAAGTAAGCGATCTACACTTATGGCACCAAAGGTGAGGAAAGATGTTGGTAGAAACAGATTGTTTAGAATCATACATGACCCTTTGCTGTTTGAATACAAAGAGCAGTCACCTAGAAGCATTGCTATCTTGTTCAGCACCCAAAATAGCTGTGCGAGCTAGCCAGTTCCCATATCAAATAGCGCCAGACCTGACAGGAGAACATTGGAAGGGGAATGAAGAAAAGAAGTTCTCCATATAGCGACGAGAATCAGCAAGTTCCCAACTCTTGTCAGCACTGCCGAAACCGTGCACATTACACATAGCACTGGAATAATTTCAGGAAGTTCTTGCCCTACCCTATAGAAACACAGTGAGTCTCCGTGGCATTCATATTTATAGCTTTGATAGTAGGTCAGTTTTTACCATAACACTTTGTTCACAAGAAAGTGTTCTTTCTTCAGTCTGACTCCAGCCAAATGTTTATTTTCTTGTGGAAAAGCAGCGCTGAACCAATTAATAGCGCAAAACTCTAATTATTAAAACGCTAGGTGGCTTCTGCCATCATATCCGATTTCTAAGCAACAAATTACAGTAGCAATAATATTTTTCGCACTGCTTCTATTGTGATTACAAGTGGTAAGAGGAAATACTGCGTAAAAATTTAATAACAGTGTGCAGTGCGAAGCAACAACAAGGTAATAAAAATTCAATAAATACTCCAATTTTAGTTTGCTTGATCAATGACTTTTAAAACAAAACAAAATATTGTCGTTACAAAAACAAATTCTTCTTTTAAGGGCTCTTTCAGTTAGTGTCCGCATTATATAGCGGTTACTGAACACTTTGATATAACACCACGGACAATCACAACGATGATCATAACTATGGAACCGAAATAAAAGAATTACAGTGAGAACGGGAATGAGATATTGCAATACTTTTAGCAACATCGATATCAAACAGAGAAATGATGACAGGTGACAGGTGATGACAACGACGATGTTCATGCAATGAAGGTGATGATGATTATGGTGATGGTGATGTAGTCGATGATAATGATGATGATGATTATGGTGATGGCGATGTAGTCGATGATAATGATGATGTCGATTAAGTTTATAACAAAGATTATAAGGTGAAAATGACAACAGTTAAGATAATAAAATATAATAATTATTTAACTCTGCTTTCCATATAAATGGCTTTCTTATGCGGAAATGAAATATGTATATACATAAAGGTAGGAAAACTAGTTGTAAAATTTCATGTAAAAAATATTTTTTAAAAAAATATTTACTATTCTAAATTTCTAGTTTCTGCCTTAATTTTTAATAGTTATAAAACATTTTTCATATAATTATGATAAAGATGAAGGTGATGGTGAAGTTGACATGAGGATGAAAAGGATTAACGTAATGATAATAAAGAAAAACATGATGACAATGACAAAAATTATGACGATGAAGATGAAAATTTCGAAAATCTGATTGGTTTTCGAAGGGGGGAATCATTTTCTTTGGTTGAAATTGGGGCTGGGACGAACCATCGAATCTTCGTTTGCTCACGTTGCCTTTGAAGGCTTTTGTCAACCTTCGAACCTTCGTTTCTTTGGTCAAATTTATACAAAACAACGGCATATTTTGACAAAAATGCCCTAATTTCTGAGAAACTTGACTTTAAACCTGGCAGTTTTAAGTTATCAGATTGAGTTCATTTTCCTTGACTAATACAGAATAACATTCTTTGAATTTGAAATGTCTCTTCTGTGTCTCAGACTGCACTGCTTAGTGTAGGGTGAATACGTTGGGTGGTCGTGCAGCGGCATATAGTAATCGTTTATTCATGTGTTGGAACCTGAGATTGAGGGTGTTTCATTAAGAATTTCCTGAAACGAAGGTTCATTCGAAAAACCCAACGAACCTTTGAAGGTTTTTTTGGCCTTCGTCCCAGCCCATATCGAAATTATTTTTTATATACTTACATGTAATCAAGGTGAATTACATGTACAATAGAACTTTATTGTGTCAACCAATCAATTAATCAATTACTTAGTTATTTGAACATGTGAGGTTTGTGAGTAAGGAACAAACTTGATAAACCATGCATGCAACAAATTTCAGCCATGGCTCAACTCTGACTTAATTACCGCTGAAATGAAAATAATTAGAAGCTAGACAAAGCCTGAATTGAAGTCAGGCTGAGGCTTGATGATAAAAAGATGTAGTTTGATTAGGTTCAAATAGTTAAACTGCTTGAATAAATTATTGGTTGAGGATAAAATGTCATTAAAATGAGACCACATTAACATTAGACTAAGCAGACTGGTGGCAAACAGACAAAAGTATGAACATGAAGGTAAAGTTTATCTTGACTTTAAATGGCTAAATTGATACAAGTCTAATCTCTTGATATTAGAATAACTTATAAGGCAAGAAATTGAGAGTGGGACCACACTGACTCCAAACCAGACTGTGGCTAGACCAATAAACTAGAATGTGGCTAGACAGACAAACCAGACTGTGGCTAGACAGACAAACTAGACTGTGGCTAGACAAACAAACCAGACTGTGGCTAGACAGACAAACCAGACTGTGGCTAGACAAACAAACTAGACTGTGGCCAGACAAACCAGACTGTGGCCAGACAGACAAACCAGACTGTGGCTAGACAAACAAACTAGAATGTGGCTAGACAGACAAACCAGACTGTAGCTAGACAAACAAATTAGAATGTGGCTAGACAGACAAACTAGACTGCGGCTAGACAGACAAACTGGACTGAGACCACACTGACTCCAAACTAGAATGTGGCTAGACAGACAAACCAGACTGTGGCTAGATGGACAAACTAGACTGAGACTACACTGACTCCAAACTAGAATGTGGCTAGACATACAAACCAGACTGTGGCTAGACGGACAAACTAGACTGAGATTACACTGGCTCCAAACTAGAATGTGGCTGGACAGACAAACTAGACTGTGGGTAGACAGACAAACTAAACTGAGACTACACTGACTCCAAACTAGAATGTGGCTGGACAGACAAACTAGACTGTGGCTAGACAGACAAACTAGACTGAGACTACACTAACTCCAAACTAGAATGTGGCTGGACAGACAAACTAGACTGTGGCTAGACAGACAAACTAGACTAAGACTACACTAACTTCAAAGTAGAATGTGGCTGGACAGACAAACTAGATTGTGGCTAGACAGACAAACTAGACCGAGACTACACTGACTCCAAACTAGAATGTGGCTGGACAGACAAACTACTCTACTGAGACCACACTGACTCCAAACTAGACTATGGCTAGACTGACAAACTAGACTGAAACCACACTGACTCCAAACTAAACTGTGGCATTACTGACAAACTAGACTGTGGCCAAAGAGGCAAACTAGACTGAGATTACACTGACTCCAAACTAGACTTTGCTAGACAGACAAACTAGACTGAGATTAGATTGACACAAAAATACAACTACAATTTTTTTTTCTTTTGCCTTCTCCCTCCCCCTCTCCTTTTTTCTCTTATTTCTCCAATTCTAATGCAATTCTGCTGACAGGCTACTAAATCAAAAGAGATTGAGACAAGTTTAAAGTTATGTTTGGCTTAACTGAACCTTAGTCAACCATAACACAAGAAGCAACGAAGGAATCATTGCAAGTCAAATTTCTTTATTGATTGACCATCAATCACACACACAGACAAATCTAATAAAATCTACTTCAATATCAACTGAGCGCTTGCGATGAAATTTGAAGGTTGATGCCAAGTCAAACCTGAGTTCAGCTAAAACCTCAACCTTTGTCCCCCACTCTGCTGCTTTCTTAATAATATGTTCCCTGGTTGCTGTCTTGTGGAGGGAGTACACTGCACCACGACTCATACTTATTGCTCTCTGGAGGAAGATCAGGTCAATACCTGTGGAAAAAATGTACATGTCAGTCAACTAGTAATTAATGGCTTGAGTATGTGATGAGGGAAAGTGTCCATACACCCATGGGGTTATTTTATTTAGTTACCTATAACCCTCTGAGCCCACACATTGTACATTCCTTAACACTGTGACTTCTGGAACCTTTGGTTGGAGTTTCTAACTTCCTCTAAAGGGTGTGGGGTTATTTACAAGTATGTGTGGCCCCAAAGGATAGCAGTTCTTGAGTTGTTTTGGCCTGAAACTGTCATAGATATTAATTTGGAACAATTTGGTCAAATACTGGGTTTTACTGCTGTAGTCTTGATTCAGTATGGCATTCTAAAGAATATGTGTGATCTGAGATTTTGGCCCCGGGGGGGGGGGTCTCCCAACTTTGGAGGGCAGGGATGCTCATCAGGAAATTTTAACTGAACCACTAAAAGGTACCATTCTGGGCGTGGCTCAAATGGATTTTTACCCCTAAGAGGTACTAGTCAAAAACTTATTATCATAAACTTCCGATGGTCATTCTAAAAATTTATTCA
>JANSTQ010150544.1:0-11786 GCA_026167885.1 Bergia puertoricense
CTATTGCTGCATGATAGAACAGAAGTTATAAGTTACATAAGTTGGCCTGTATTGTAACTTTTGAATAAAAGATTGAAAAAAAATTAGGTCTTAAATTTTCCAAATTCGGGTCTTAAAAAGGTCTTAAATTTTGTAAGTTGTTTGTCGCAGGAACCCTGTACTATGTTCTCTTGACAAACGCCCCTCTCAAATAAACGCCCCAGGCGTTTGTCTTTACGTGTTGTTCCGATGAGTTTGCTCATGAAAGCTCTCAACGTTTGTTGCATCGCCGTTAAAATAGAACAAGTCACAAGGACACCTATTGACTTTTCTGGCAATGTATTTCTGTGTTGTACAGGTCCTCAAATATTTCATAACTGTTTTCTTTCATCTTAATTTATTCTGTTCGCCACTGTTGTAGCAAGTATCAGTTAGCAGCAGAGCCACCCAAGACCCAGATTCTCCGTAAATCTTTTACAACGATACGTAGACAGAAATTTCGCCTCAATGAATAACTGTTAAATACAAGTGTTGTTTTGTTCAACTGTCTTTGCAGCAAGAAACAGTTTAGCAGCAGAACAACCCGAAACCTAGGTTCTCTGTAAATATTATACTGCGATATAACGATACACTGATAGAAAGATCGTCTCATTGAATAACTGTTAAATACATCTGTTTTTCTCACCATTGTTTCAGCAAATAACAGTTTAGCTGCAGAGCCACCCAAGACCAAGGTGGATAGTGTTCCTCCCTTGGCTGAGCCAGAGGAGTTGGACCAGGATGAGGAGGAAGAGTGTGATGATGAAAGGATAGAGGTGTACTGGCCATATGAATGGGCTGTGATGGCCCACAGACTGGCTGCTTCGGAGGGAGGCTGGGCACTACCCCTCCCAGTGCCTGAGGGACAAAAATACTTCGCACCTCTACAGGATTCTCTTCCCTTTGCACCCTCACCAGCCTCACTTTACAGGTAAGTTTTGGTTTGTTGGTAATATTCTGTGTATACGACATGAAACGGCTTGGCTTGCAGACCTGGTTGATTGTTCACATGGCTATGGAAAAGTCCTAGAATGAAAAATACGTTTTACTTGCCTGGAAAAGTTAGGAAAATGACCTAAGGTCATGTGCATGGAAAACTTACGGAGTTTCAAATATTTTGCCTAACGTTGACTCCAGAAAAGAAAATATAACGTGAAAACATTGGGAAGGTGATCTTTCTTAAATCGTGGAAAATGGTGTAAGGTAATGGAAAAGACATAAAATTTCATTCTCAAGTTTTTGTTGTGAGCCCGTCACTCTCTCCACTGATGAGAATCCTGAAACTTACACGGGGGGATTCCCATACTAACATGGGCGGGAATGCTCGTCGTACCTCTTAGGGGTTAAAATTCCGGATTCTGGTACTGCTTAGGGTGTTCAAAGCAATATAGTTACATTTGCTTACAATAAACGGTACCTTTTAGGGGTCTTTTAGGGGTGTGGTCAATTAAATGGGATATCATATAAGAATTGGAACAATGTGTAACTTTAATTTTAAATTGTGACACCATTTAAACAGGCTTTGCTTCTGATTGGTACCTTTTAGGGGTAAAACTCGGCTTAAGCCACACCAAAATTAGTACCTTTGAGGGGTTTAATTGAAATTTTCCGACAAGCGTTCTCGCCCTTTTCATATAGGAATCACCCCTGGATTTTATACTCTTCTACAAAAGGCATTGGTAGATCATCAACTCATTTTTAATTTGGTGAAGCAACATCCATCTTTCAGTTGAAGTTATTGGTGTTCAACTGAAGTGCTAATCAACTACAGTTGGTTATTTAAAGACTGGATAGTGCTATTTATCGAATAAATTCTTACCCAGTGGGTTTGTTTTAAGTGTTTAGGCCATTTTATCCACTGGATAAGGGTTTTATCCTTCGGATAGTGTGATTCATCCTTGGAACAAGCAGCCTTTGATTTTAGATTTTATAATTAGTCCAGTGTGGTAATGCTGTCAACTGAAAATCTTCTGAATGAACTTCACGAAAAATATTCATGGTTATATCATGTGTCGTCATCTTGGAAAATATCCAACGTACCTTGGAAAATCAATCTTTTTTTATTAGTCCACCATAGAAATGTTGAACACTCAAAAAAACGACAAATAACCCGCACTTTTCTGTCAGCACTAAAGAAACAAAATTAAATTTTATAGTAGCGAGTCATATACGTATTGTTTATGTGACGTTGACCGTAAAGCATTGTGGTTTAACCTAATCAGTTTGCTCTTGATTGTCATAGATGCAACTTCGCTTTGATGTTACTGACCGAGCTTGTACTGGACCAAGCCAAAGTGGACTGGACACCACACCTGCCACTCATGCTTCACATCATATTTCTCGGTAATTTGATCTTACTTTACCTATTTACAGTTATTCGCCAGATGCAGTACTGGCGAGTTCTATGAAAAATGAGTCCAGATAGTCCTCATGGCTTGCCAAATCAGTGAACAGAAGTCGATTCCATCTTCCACAAACACATACAATAAATTGTAAGATTACGGATTGGTTTAGAATAAAAGACAAGCCTTGAACATTCCGTTTATGGTTACGATCAACCATTATTAGGTCATATTTTGTTTACCAAATTCGTAGATAGCTGCATTTGTTTTGGTTGATACATAATGATTAAAAAAACGATTTTATGAACTTGTTTTGCGTCAATTTTGCTGTTAGCTTATCATTTATTGTGATTGTCAAAGATTATCTTTAATATTTTGTCTGTTGCAAATATGTTGGGTTACTCGTGTATTTGTTATCCAATACTGTTGTTGAAAACATTAGAATGAAAGTACACGCTTCTGACTTGACCCTCCTGTATCATCGTTTATGAACTTATCAAAAGTATTATATACATTCACAGGTTTGGATCATGGCAAGGCGTTAGTGTATGAACACTGTAAACGGCTACTGGTCAATCTTGTCATAGTTCTGGTTTGCGGTGGTGACCATGTGGGGGTGGCCGAGTCCCTGCTCAATTTTATAACCGTGTCAGAGCAGGGTCTGGGGCTGGGTAGACACGTGCTACATAAATCTTGCTGGACCTTGGATGTTGGAAACGTTGCAAGGGTTAAAAAAAGGAACTCTTCACCAGCTGCGGCTGACCCAACTGGTAGAAGCGATAGTGAACGAAAAGATTCATCTGATGCTGGCATCAATCCCAGTGCAGGCACTGGAAGCTTGGAGTGAGTACAATATATGCTGCTCTTCTACTGTTATAACTTGCATCCTCAGATGTAGTTCCAGGGGGAGGGGGAGTGCTTGAGCTTTTGGGAAAGAACTGAAAAGGGATGGGTGCCTTTTCTCTTTCGTTGTTTCATTGTTTTCTCAAGTTACGTATTCTCGTGTGAGTTTAAGTATTGTTACTAACTGAAAGGATCCTATCCTTTTTTTCGGTTCAAAGCCTCTTTTTAACCACTTAAAGTAGTTGAATTTTTTCAGTTTTTTTACTTTTGTTTTACGACTATTTTTTAAGGTTTGATCATAGATGTTTCTGATAACTAAGAAGTCTCTTGTTTGTTAGTGAATATTTCAAGTCTAATTTTCCTTGCTACTTGTAGTGTCATATTTGTATCACACTGTGTCCTTATGAACACTTGGTTATTCTATATATTTCGTATGCTGTAGATAGTATTGTACATTTAAAAGCCAATTTTATGTAAAACTAGTTGTGACTTGTGATTAAAAGTAAGCTAAATAAGTGCATTAATCGAAAAAGTTGGTTGAGTTAGTACACAGTGTATGGTTCTCACTGTCAGGTAGTGTTGCAAGTGTTGTCTGGCTGTCAGAGTGAAATGTTGTTTTTACAAAATGTATTGTGTTTCCGCCTCTAATAGTTTCGCCTTTGTTGCACTGTTTTATCTCACTCTGGTCTGTTGCATACCAGGCAATTGCTTTACTTTAAATTCTGTTATTTTTGTGTGTTTTGAAACCCTTTGTAATGTCTTATACACTAAGAGCCGAATTATTAAACAAGGTTCAAATCTTAACCTTTGTTAATCTGTTGTTTAAAGGTGTTAGAAACAATGGTTAGACGACGGCTAAGATCTAGATCTCATTTAAAAAATCAACCCTAAATGGTTGGCTCTATTCTCTTTACCCCACGTAGCCGTGAATATGCTACTCAGGCAAATTTAACACTGTTACCTTGTACCTCATCCAGTCCTGCTGCAGGCGGCGAGGGTCCTGAAGATGAACAAGCTTTTGTGAGGAGTAAAGCTGTCGAAGAGACTAAAGAATTGATTGATTTCCTAGCTAATAGGTATGAATAAGACCCTAGACGTAAATATGTTCTTCCTAGTAATAACCAAAGGGAATCTTTTCTTCCGAGATTTATGTCAGAAATATCGTTTTGGGAATGCTTTCCTTTGACCATTTTACATTTTTCTCTTGCTTATGTATTGTAAAATATTGTTCTTTCCACCAAATTTGGCGATAATAAAAATAAATTCAGATTGATTTCCGCACATATTGGACTGCTTCATTTACTTATTTTCTTGAAAATTGCCACGAAATCGAATTTTTAATCTGACGAATGCAGGAATTTGCGTTTGATACAGTCGAAATAAGAAATGTCGTTTGGGAGTCTAAATGAAATCATTTTAAGAGTGGTGTATTTACATAATCTCTAGACTTTGTGAACTAGCACCCCTGGGTGGGAGAAGGGTAATATTCAGCTGACAGAGCTCTTAGTTGTATCAAAGTAAATTGGTAAGAAAGTGCAAACCTAACATCTGCTAATTTCCCTTTCTTTTCTATGCAGTGAATGCAAGCCTCTTTGGGCATTTGAAGACATCACTCCTCGCTCCCATCAAGTGAAAAGTGCCGAACAGTTAGAAGTTTTCCTGGCCACAGTAGTACATATCTTTCAGAGTTCCACTTTACTAAAGGGCACAGAACTGCAGGAGAATTGGGCCAAGGTTGCCCTACAATGGGCCACATCCTGTTCGTCTAGGCACTATGCTGGTAGGTCCTTCCAGGTGTTTAGGGCCATCAAGGTTCCGTTATCTTGGACCATGCTCTCTGATGTGCTAGCAAGACTGGTTGAGTCTGTAGGAGACAACAACGAAGATGTGCAGGTATTATGAACGACATTATTAGAGGTTGTTACACCAGGCGTGTATGCAGGGGGGTGCAAAGGGTGCGTACGCACCCCCCACCCCCAACACACACACACGCCGAAAAGGTCCACTTGAAAGAACCTAGATTTGTTAACAAAATGTGAATTTATGTAATAAAAAGAGACAAACTGCCTTTTTTCTTCTTTTGATAACTCCATATTCTCTGTCTTTTCACCATGAAAACGCACGAAATGTAGTCCAAGACAACAGAGTTGTTTCAAATTTTAATTGGGGGAGCATGCCCCCCTCCCCCCTCCCCCCTCCTCCTTTCACCACTCACACGCACCTCCCCACGAAAAATCCTAGCTACGCGCCTGTACCCGGTATACTCAGCTAGTTGGAAATCTGTTCCATTGGTCCAAAAGCATACTGTACCATTGGCGCTGGAATTGCAAATTTATGGTGTGTCATGGGTGACCCAGTTTGTTCATGAACAGCACGCCCAGCACTTTTATTTTCATTATTACACACACATTATATTTTAAGGGTTGAAAAATGAGCAATATATTTGTTATCTGAGTCTGTCTTCATCGATGACAATGCAATATAAGTCCAAAGTTCCTAATTGTTCGACATCATGTATGACGGTGTAGATCCCAAGGAAAAGTAGAGCATAACAAGCTGCTGCCAAAAAGACTGCATGAAAGTTGGAGCCCCCCACCCTCCTGCTTCGCTGGCCCTGTACTACTAATACAGACGCTCAAGGCTGATGTAGTAGCTATCTATATGCTATATGTTGCCCAACGGTTATCACCCCTACAATGTGGAGATGCATTTTTCTTTAGTATGTGGGTGCAGTGGGTTCTAAAGAGCTAGAGTACTTAATAGTTCATTGTAATTGTCTTGGCACTGGTTGTCAGTCCGATTTCGGTAGGGGTTTTACTAGCATTATTTTCTAAACGGTGCTGTGCCATTATTTATAAGTTTTTTTCTTTATTGTAAACAGTGATAATCATAACGCGTTGTTCCTTGTAGGGTTATGTATTGGAAATTCTCCTCACTCTTGAGTCAGCTATCGAGTGGTCTCTGTATGATCATATCAGTGGTTCCAATGGCAGCCGTGACATTCTAATCCACTACAACGGTATTAGCCAGAAGGACTTGGCGAGTGACGAGAAGGACATGGAGACCAATGACATTGCCAGTGCTCTCCCATCCTTCAGCACCTCCCTGGGTGCCGCAAGCCCATTGAGCGATAGCCAATTTTGGAAGCAAGAAATGAGGGTGCGCCATTGTAGGTCCTTAAGCAGTGGGTGTGACATCAGAAGGACCCTTGGTCTTTACACCCAGTTTGGGCGAAATGATCAAGAAGCTGATGAGTTGATGTTAAGAGTGAGAAGGTGAGAGGCAAAATAATGCAGACAATTGGTAACTGACTGGACAGCAAGATACATATTATCGTAGCAGTTACCGTTGGTAACTGACTGGACATCGAGATACACATCGTGGCAGTTACCGTTAGTAACTGACTGGACAGCAAGATACGCATTACCGTAGCAGTTACCGTTGGTAACGGACTGGACAGCATGATACATATTATCGTAGCAGTTACCGTTGGTAACTGACTGGACAGCAAGATACGCATTATCGTAGCAGTTACCGTTGGTAACTGACTGGACAGCATGATACATATTATCGTAGCAGTTACCGTTGATGATTTGCAGTGCAATTATTACAATAAACGGAAACGACGTAAGAACCGCAGCGTAGATTTCAAAATGACAGACGGCAAGTTCAACAACTTGAATTAAAACTTCAACCGTCTGCTACTACTGTACCTCACGGTAAAGAAAATGAAAAGGCCCTATCTTTTGGAACCGTTAAACTTATTTCGATATTTGGGAAGAACTTTGTGTTTCAATTACTTTGACTTTCAAGGATTTTTAATTTGAGTATTTGGAAGCTAAATAAAAGATTTTTGAACGAGAGACCTGGTGATATGCCGCCGTCTTCACAAAAAGCCTTGACGTTTTGTCAAAAACTTCGCCACAATCTTGAAAACTACAGCAAAGTTCTTCTGAGTACGGTTCTCACCTGTAAAACTGTGACAGTGAGAAACGTTCATGAATTGTGTTTGATTGTCTGAGACAGTCAAGAATGAAATTATAACTACAAGCACTCTATCTCCCTTGCTTGCAGCTTGTAAAATTGAGTTGGACGACTTTCGCTTTTCTTTTCCTTAAACATTATGGTTCTTGCTGTGGTCTGTTATATGTAATCACCGTTAAAATCTAAAATGCCTTCTGTGCTGGTGTTGCTTTAAGGAAGGAAGTTGTAAAAATGAAAATGAGGAAGTGGTAGGGACACCTGGGATTTTTTTATAGACTTAAGAGAAGATTTAATGTCAGTTTAAATTGGTGATTTCAGTGCTAGCTTGCGATGTGAAAGGGAAACAGAGGCTGAGCTGAGCACACAGGCGCAAGTAGACCTGTTAAGGCAAGCGTATCTGTGAAGTGGTAAAGCTGGACAGGTGTTAAAGCCTAGTTTTTATATATTGAAAAAATCCCAGACAATTTGAAATTTTCCCGACCAAAGGAAAACTAGGTTCTTGCAGGATCCCAAGCATCGAGAAAGTCTGGGAGTTGTAGGATGTACAGATAGCGTTTCTCTTTCTGATCTGTCCCCACCTCCCCCAGATGTTCGAGGACGTCCACGTCGTGTTTTAATAAGTCGGCAACGTCTGGGATGGTTCCGAAACAACAAAATTACTGATCATCTGGGATTTTTTCGACATATGACAATCAGGCTCAACAGTGTTGGTGCAATCAGAATGCAAACGGAGTTGTGTTGTTGATTGCGGAGAGAAAGTAATTGCAATTACTTGCCGTCTCTGACAAATGTAGATTTGCCAACATGCTAAATTCGTGCTTGTTCTCTCCAATGTTGCAGTGCAAGTATGCAGTGCCTTCATCTAGCCAACGACTCCCTGAATGCGCAAACTCAGACAGACATGTTGACGCGGATTTTCTGGATTTCTGTTTCTCTTTTGGAGTCAGACTATGAGCACGAGTTCCTTCTGGCTATTGAATTACTGGACAAGGTGTGTAGTCTTAGTAAGATACCGTATTTAATGCATTTGCTATTATTATTTGTTATTTTTATTATCTGCTGTTCTCGATTCCTCAAAACGTATCTTTTCTGAATCCCCAATAACACTCATATGAAATTACTCCACAGTTTACATTTCTTGAGCACTTAACAAAGTGCTTATTTTTGGTCTTCATCAAAATGAAAAGTGAAAAAAGTTAAAATTAGAGAGTTTAAGGCTGTGTCTTCATGTTTTGCAATGTTTCCTTTTCCTCTTCGTTTTCAACATATTTGGATAATCTCATTTTTTAAAAAAGCACTTTTTATCAAGTTCATTAAATCTGGTTTCCATATAATCATCCAGGGCGTTCCCAGTTGCCCCGGGATGATCCAGGCAATTATCGGTTGAACAGTTTATACAGTTGCCTCGATCACCTGAAGAGTGAAAGCATTAAATCATCAGCAAAAACCTGCTTCGATTAAAATAAACTTCTTTCAGGGAAAGACGTGGGTCTTATTGATTCGATCATCTGAGAGTGGTTTTCAGATGACCTTTTTTGCTCTTTCAAAATCTTACGAATCATTTAGATGGATCCTGTTATGTTGATCGTTTGAATCTTTTGCTGATTGGCCCAGTCACCTGGGCAATGTTCCCATGTTAGTCATCCCGATTACTTGAAAACTTTTTGGAGTACTTTGGATGACCCAAACGATTATATGGAAACCAGGGTTTAGGACTCTCATTAATACTGCAGTTTTTTGTCCTGAAGGTGCTATCGTTCCTAGACTTGAATAGAATTGAAACACGCGACCGACTGGAAAGGGTTCTCAACAAACTCAAGTGGTCAAATTTCCCAGGTCTCCAAGCTTTGCTGCTCAAGGTAGGAAGTTAAATAAATCAAAATGTATGATCCACTCCCGATTTTCTTCATTGCTTTTCAGCAATAACTACTCTGATCATTTGTCTTTCTGTTTTCCATTTGTACCTAATTTCTGTTTGTTTGTTTGTCTGTCTGTTTGTTTGTTTGTTTGTCTGTCTGTCTGTATCTTCTTGGTCTACTAATCTCATTTTATCGTTTGTACGGGTTATGGAAAACCTGAAAAGTCCTACCATTTGGACATATTACATACAGGCCTGCAAAGCCTGGTAAGCCTGGAAAATCAAAATTGGTCATGATCATGGAAAATAAAATCTGTATTAACGAAGTTAAATTGTATTGTCAGTTCTTGGCACCTTTATAATCCATCACATTTCGGGACTTTTTCAAATGTTTAGGTCACGAGTTTCTAAAATAAGGTCAAAAATTTCATGGAATTTATTTAAATTTAAAATATATGTACAAACCCTGTAATAGGCTGACTTTGTTCTTAGTTGAGGAATTATCTGTCATGGCTATCTTAGTATTTCCGCCTGTTTGCTTGTCTGTTTGGTACTACACGGTCACATAAACTGCTTATACTTTGTTGCAGGGTTTCACCAGTGCTGCAACAGCTGAATCGTCAATGAAACTGTTAGCAAAACTGACCCAGTATTCTGATATTGGGATTGTCGATCCGTCACAGGCCTCAGGTAGGTTGAAGGACCAATTGTCAATTTTCCTCCTTTTAACTAATCCATCAAGACCTGGTTGTTTTGAAAAATGCTCTCTTGTTATCCTCTTGCTCTGCAGTAACTGATAAATTTACAGTTTAATTTAACTGGTAACCGAAAATTAATTTCTGCTCATAAGGTTGATACTGATGACTGTATACGACTTCCTCACGATGCGACACTAGTCTTTTTTAAAACCGGCAAGGAGTGTCTTGCACGAGGGTACAACATAGTAGTTGGCCAGTTTTTAAGTTAAACGAAAAACCATCGAAGAACTGCACTGTCGATACATTTAGCAAAGCCATTCATCAACGAGGGTTTGCACAGTTTTTGAAAGTCCTTGAATTCACTTTTCGTTTCCAAGTACTTGGATAATTTTTCAATTGACCTAGTCTCCCAGTGACTGACATTACTGTACTGCCCTTGTTAGTGATATCTGAGCGATGTGCAAGCATGTGAGCTGAAAATCTCTCATCTGCCCAACTGTACACCCTCAGCACGCAAGTGGTCCAGATCGGTGACTGAGCTGATTTTGTGATTTCTGAGTGATGTACAAGCATATGACCTGAAAATCTCTCATCTGCCAAACTATGCACACTCAGCACCCAAGTGGTCCAGATCGGTCACTGAGCTGATTTTGGTATTTGGAATATAATATTGCTTACAAATAACACTCGCCTGCGTATAGCCCTCAAGGGGCACAAACATCACATAGATAGTTTTGGGCAACTTTGGTTTGAGCTACGGAGACCAACAATAAACTTAAAGTCCTTCTACATCACTGTATTCACTAAGAAGAGTCTCGTTGAAATCCCTCAGCTCAGCAACTGAAAAACTGACCAAGAGTTATTGAAACAGTTTGTCAACCGTGGCAGTGTCAACAAAAATACCCACTGCCTTTAGAGATCTAGTTAAAAAGACATAGTGCAGTGGCTAATTGCTCCAAACACAAGAGCCTTGCAGAGACAGTGTGCACGTTCTTAGGTAGATGTAACAAATTGCTCGTTTTCATGTTTTGCTGTAGGCTTTCCACTGAATGTGTTAGCACTACTGCCGCACATGATCGAACACTTTAGCAATCCCGATGAGTTTAGCAAAACCTGTGCCAGGAACATTATCCAGGTGTGCCACAAGAGCTCCACCCTCGCCAACTTGGGCAAAATGTTCACCATGTACAACGAGAAGAGTTACCACAGGCCCCGCGCCAACTGGACAGAGGCTGTCTGTCGCTACATCCACAATGCCTTTGGTCATCTTGGTCGCACTTACATTACGTTTTTGCTTGAGGTAGGTTTTCTTTCCAAAGTTTGTCACCAACAACAGAGTTCGGAACTAGCTTTTCTAGGTACTATTCTGTGAACCAGCTAGTCTGCTAAGTACTAGCCGACAGGCCAAATTTGCAAGCCTAAGTATTTTCTTGGAAAGGAATTCTTACTGTTTTTTTGTCCTCGGCCTTGTAGATCGTTCTGCTGCTGAGTGTGGCCTTCCACGTCGTCTTGTCGGTTTGGCCGTTTTCGTGTGATTAATGTAACCAGAGTAAAACCTGACGTAAACTGATGTTGCATGGTTCCAGAGCAGACAGTGAAACACAAATTCAAATATTTAAAATGTGTTGCTTGAAAATGGCTGACATCAGGTCACAACAGTAAATGCAGCATTAATAGGAAAGAATACAAAAGTGAGTCGCGTAAAATATGAAATTATGGAAGAATTTTCGAATTATTCTTTTAAGAAGCTACTCACCTAATGAGCTAGTAAGCCAATTTTTATAAGTACAGTGCGGAACGTTACCAACCCAATACGTGTAGACTACCATCAGTTTCAACCTCTGAATAACACTGTTAGGTGCTCCTCGAAAATCCATTGGAAACTAGAAGTAAAAGCGACCAAACGAGTGAAATACAACTTTGAAAAGACTGCAGATGCCTGATTAGGCGAACTGTAGTCTTATTATTCCAGGTGATCGGCTCTTGCGTGCAAGGAACGCCTGACTGAATTGATTATATGGCACCATCCCAGAAAGCCGCGCG